>VKOC01004240.1:0-48642 GCA_009364415.1 Spea multiplicata
CCCCCAGATATGCCTTACACCCCCCATATCCCACCCGCCTATTGCATTGCAGCAACACCAGCTGAGCTCGTTTAACCCCATGATGTGCCAGGCATTTGTCATGAAGGGGTTAAAAGAGACCTCTTGCTGAGTGACCCCGGCGGCCGCCGTCATATTCTTCATTCCGGATGCTTCCATCTCCAGTAATGGGAGTCTCTGCGGGTTTAGCTCCAGCTCTATACCATCTGTTTAAAGCCACATTTCCCCCAATTAACCCCTTTTATGCCGGCTCTGTATAGTCGGGTTGGTTCCGGTGACGTACGGTTTGGAGGATGTCGGTTGGATTCTTCTCTGACTTGTTTTCTGCCGCCGAGTCGCTTATAATCTCGACTCAAATGCGCTGCACGGCGGGGAAGCTGGGATCGGTGGCAGTCCGTGGCAGAGCCAGCATCATCTTACAGAAATTTCCTTCTCTTCCCCCACCCTGACAAAGGCTGCTTGAGCCAATCAGCAACATCAACAACTTATAGTAACTTAATGGGGAGGAATAATCAACGTAAAAAAAACAACATTGATTTACATAAATACATTTATTTTTTATTTACATAACAAAGTGGGATGATTTTTGTGAACTACAACGCACATCAAACACAGTCCTGATGATTGACGGGCAGTGATGTATTTAATGTATTTACTCCTGGTGCAGCTCTTGGCCTGACCCGGGGCAGCTGCAGTATATATATATATATAACTATAGCCATAAACGTGCCCCCAGCACTCATAGGGTTAAGGTGCATCTGTCATTGTAAAGATTTGGCCAACAGTTGGGATTCTAACGTAGCAGAGAATGACCGTTCTGACGATCTGAAAATCCACTAATTTTATATAGAATTTAATGTTTAATCTGTGAGACGTTCCCTAATTTAACGGAAGGAGAGATTTCTACAAAGAAAATTATTTGAATTTATAATTTTTTTAAAAACATGAATCATACAAAATCCTGACGCTCTCTGCGTGTCTTTTATTAGAAAATGTACTTCAGTCGGTACGTTAAACATGCGCGGGAAAATCACACGGCTCCTGAATCCGAGACAAGACCAACAACTGATTAAGTAGCAGGCGAAACGGGCGACTAGATGGGGGCCGGATGGGGCCGATCTGCCGCCGGGTTTCTGACAAATGGAATTGAATTAAATGTTTGCTCTTTATAGGGTATATATTACGGGTCATGAAGGGGTTAATGTAAAAGAAACTACAAACTCATGGAATGGATGCTAAGGCGTTACCATGGAAATCTATGACATCCAAGCATCCTAAAGCTTTGCCTGCTCCAATCAGAGCTGCTTACCGTGACATCAAGCCAGTGATGTCATAATAGCCTCTTTCACAACAAGTGAGGAGCTCAGCGAGAAGGAGATCACTTGTGAAAATGGGAGGCTGCGGCTCTATCTCAGAGCTCCTGATCGTCCTGCTTTTAGTTTTGATCCCGTTACAGATCGATGGCGGAGGAAATGAAACGCGGTCTTCTGGGGAGGAATCACAGCAGAAATACGCAGAGAAGCGTTTGCTGATTGTTTGCTTGTTTGTCGTCCTGCTGTTTATGTTTCTGAACGTTCTGTTCTGTGTCGTGTACCGCATGTTCATTGCGGGTAATAAGAAGTAAGTTCCTCCGTTAATAATATTCTTATAAATCTAAATCAGGCCCGGTGCGGGGCAGTAAGGGGGGCGCGGGGCAGTAAGGAGGGGCATTTACCAAAAAAAGTTATTTTACCCCTTGATACTTTTTATTATATTGAATATTTTCCAATGTGAGGCGGTCAGTCTGCCATCCATCTCCCCGCACAGGGGCAGCCGGCGCGTCCCGGTACCCTGATGGTGAATTCGGCGATGACGCCGACAGCGCCTCTTCCGGGTGACAGCAGGAAGTGACCGGGGACTATCGGCCGTTACTCGCTGCTTCGCTTGTTTCTGCCATTAACTTCCTAACGTTCTTTATCTCAGCCGCGGACCCAATGAATGTGAGAGAGGAGAAGCCGGACTAGCGGGGGACATCGCTGCACCGGACTCCATTACACCGGAGACGGACTCACCGCACTCCGGACTTGAGACCGAGACGGAGGACAGCGGCATAACGGACTCCTCGCCATCAGCCACGGGGTCTGAAAAGTCCAGTTCCGGTGAGTGGGGCACTGAAGAAATCATTGAAATGGAGGACCTCTCAACATCAATGGAGTCGGCTCTTTCTCACCTGGAGTATGGCGCCCCCTAGTGTGCGGCGTGCGAGGCGTCTGTATGTCTGTCACGGATCGTCTCTGAATGTTATTTTATGATACGTTAATAAATTAGTTGATAGTTGTTGAGATGTTTCCTTTCTTGTTTCCGGCCCCCGCGGTCCGCGTCTCAAACACAGTAACCAGAGAGATCCAGGAGAACCAGAACCCCACATTGAAGAGATTTCCAATTGGGCTCAAAAAAAAGCGGGCAAAACGACCTCCTGCCCTCCAAACTTGGTCCTGATGATTTCCCGGCGCATGTTTAACGTACGTACAGACCGATTATATTTTCTAATAAAACACGCAGAGAGCGTCAGGATTTTTTATATTTAAATATATATATATATAATTTTACTGATTTCTCTGTAAAAACTTTGGGTTAATTCGGGAAACTCGCCACACGCATTTGAAAGACTAAACCTAGCTGGAGGAAAATAAGCGTCAGGAGAATGGATTTATTGTAGAAACTCTGGATCCTATTTACAAAGAGCTGGGCAAAATTCTAAATGTAAAGCAATCAGCAGGAAAATTCTGTTGATTTTTTTCATGGAGCTTTCTCTACATTTAGAATTTTGCCTCAGAACTATTTATAAATGTAGCACACTTTTTACTGTGAAGGGTTAATCGTATGTAACATAAGTCATTCTTTCTTATAATGAAATATGTGCGCATGGACCTTCCATCCCTGTAATGACCGTGACATTGAGTTTTGTGAGTTGGGTCAGATCTTTCCCTCAAGTTACAGACCTAATGACTGCAACTCATCTGCTGACAGAGGTTGAGTAGCGTTGACAGATTGAGTTATGCATTAAACTGGGTTGAGTTGCCTTAACCGCTGTTGAGTCCGTCAGACGAGTCCATGGTCTGGTCTTTCATACGAGTCGAGTCCTCGAGTCTATGCTTAGGAGTTGTCAAGTTTGACATTTTATCTCCAAATTGACTGAAATAAGAACATATGAGTGATTTCCATAGTAACTTGCTGCATGCTGGCTGTTAAGTCCACCTGATCTGTGGTTTCATAACAAGTAGTTGTGATTGAGATGTTAAATATCTGTCCTTCTTTAGGTGGGACAGACCTTTTTCAGCACCAAACTCCCTCTGCCCCTCTTACCTCCCCTGATACCCCTCTCTTTTCTAGGCGCTCAGAGTGTTTGCTGGGTATGAGGGTATCCCAGGGTTCTTCAGCCCTAAAAGCCCCAATAGTGTGTGTGGAAACATCAGGAAAGGGTTTATAAAGTAAAGTTCACAGAACAAACCCTACCTGTTCTTCATGCAGGTTCTGAGTCTAACGCAATCCCCACATCCCCCAGAGAGCCACCTGCCGCCAAACTTGGGTACGTTTGATAAAACCTTGCATCGGATACAATGTACCGTATTTTCATAAACGTTCCAAGTGGCCACCATGGAAACCAAGCGATTGTCCCCGTTGTTTATGCCACACTGCGAAAGATGTGACGGTGTCGCTCTATATAAATATACTGCTGTAACGCTGACTTTTTCAACCCTTTTAAGAAACGCGGCTTTTTATCAATTTAGTGGGACAGCCGGGAGCCGGTATCTACACTTTACATTAACAGATGAGAAACGTTCTACGGCTGAGTATTGGATGTGAAGAACCGAACACAATAAAGAAAGCCGAGAGTCAAGACACTGTCCACGCTGTGAACGACAGGGCGAGTGCTTGCATATTCTGATAATACGGAGGTCCCTTACGCTGCGTTTTCAGTTTGAGTGCTTCCACTGTGCATTAGGCTCATATTTTTTATGAAAAGAGTTGATCTGCATTAGCTTGTATCCTTTTTCTCTCTTTCAATCAGAAATCATAACATTTTGAACACATGCTGTTAATGCCGACCAAGACGCTAGCCTCCCCCCCTGTCCTTGCCTGTCCTTTGACTTTATAAACCTTTTTATTTGTTTTATTGTTACCATATTTTGGGGGCGTTTGTACTTTTTTTGCCTAGGGGTGCTTGAAGCAGTTGGCAGCAATAGACTTTGTGGAGGAGACTTGACCTGTACCTGGTTGTCTGGTGTGGATTTAGTGCACCATATCCATAGTTATAGGTTTAGTGTCCAACCCGTGTTTATTTGGCATCTTCCGCTGATATAACTAAAATTTCCTTTCAACCATTAAGCGCCATCGTGACCAGTGATATGACTGCCTAGCTAACTGCATGCATGAAATCATGGAAGAACCTCCTTCCAGGTATGGGAAGGAAGGCGTGTTGCTATCGGAGGTATAGTGACTTTCCTGTACAACTAGCCTCAGGTCAAGATGGCTATGACTAAGCGCCATTGTTGGGCGCTCACCCAAGTTTGGCCAAATAAGGTACATAAAACTGACGTATTGAAATCCGCCACCTGCTTTGAGATTTATTTTCTCCGGTGTTGTGGACCCAAGTTTTTTTGATACTCAAGTATGGTTGACGGTGCCAGTTCCGATGAGACGTTTCTTGTTCCAGGTAAAGGTTGGCCATCACCACCACACATGTAAAACATTCAGAAACTTACGGGTTTTTTTTTATATTCCTGTTAAAAATCTGAATTAAAATTATGTGTTCTCTAGCAGTGGATTTTTATTGTACTCAAAAGCTAAAATAGAAAGCAAATAATTTTATGCAACATCTGTGTTTTATTAATATTTATAACACCATTACTTTTAATAATTAAAATCCACATACACCTGTATGCTGCTTTTAATAAGTGACAGTGACCTTTTTTTTCCTTACATCTCGTAACTTTATGATTTAATTATCCTTTTTCTTACTTCCGAGTTTAGTACGTTCCTGCGCTCAGCTGCAATTTACATCTGACGAGTATATATTTTTTATTATTTCAACAGAAAACATGTTCTTTAAAGCAATACGGTAATTAGAAAAAGTTCAATATGAGAAACATGGCGTTCTAAAATTAGAACTCAGAGAATGAACTGCAATTGTAGAAAAATGATCTTCCCACAGTAATGTTAATAAAATAAGTCCATTTTGTTTTATGTTTTCTAGCCACTATGAAACAAATCAAAATATATAAAAAATACTTCAAGTGGCCCTGCCAAGTAACCCCAACTAATGTAATATTAACCCAAATTCTCTACTAATATTTCTCGGATTATTTAAAAAAATCAATAGCATAAATACTACTGATATGATCACTGTGATCAGTAAAGACAAAAATCAGGTTTTTTTTTTAAGAAAAAGTTTATTTTTTTGCTAAACTGTAATTTTCTCCAATCCCCCTCCAATTTACAATGGAGAAGAGCAGATAAAACATTGCCTTTGTCGATTGAAGGTTTCTGTGCATGTGATTGGCTTAAAAAAAATGATCACATGCGTGGAATTACCCCAGATGGGCTGAAGCTGGTCTGCCCGGCATCCAAGTACCCAGCGCCAGCCGCTCCTCTGCCGATCGCCTGTACCAATGCTACTAATACTACGTCCAGCATTGTCACGGGAATTACTAAAAATGTCTACCATATAGTCTGACCGAGAAACACATATGGATTTTAAAGGTCAGTCCTGGGAACAGAGGTGACCCTAGTGGCGTTCGGGACATATTGTTAACCCTGCGGTGACTGGGGCTGCCTAATGGTTGTATTGGTCACCAGAATATTCTTCACAATGCTCACACAGTCATTGAAGTAGATCCGTAGGCCGTGAGTACACTCACGTATAGGTATACTTATGCTCATGCTTCACATGAAGCCAGTTTTTCTTATTTGAACACCGTTCATAGCCCTGGTTACAAAACAATATTTGAGTTTGGACATGAAAGGAGACGAGTTAAGAGTAATTAGACAAATTCCTGTGAGATCCCAAAATATGTTAGAATTGCTTAAGGAAATGTTTGATTTATTACTTTGATTCTTCAACATAAATGAATACACTGACAAATAAGCTGATGCTACGTCTTATTACACTAATCCTAAATAATACCTGGGGATATCAATTGAAATTAGTTTTGTATACAAGAAACTGACTTCTATATGTGATCCTATTACTCTCTCGTGCCTTCGACCTCCTAGATCTTACTGAAGCTTGGATCTCCTCCGACACCACCTCCTCTGCCGTACTTTCCTTCGGGGAGACTTCAGCCACACTCCTAGGCCTGGTGATAGAAAGGGTGGTGCTGTAGGCATGTTTCTCTCTCCAAATTGCACCTTTCAACATATACTGGGTCTTCCTCCCCTTCATTCTATTCTTTTGAGGTTCATACCATCTGTCGCTTCTCTCTCCACTTTCTCTTCACATTTCACTGATTTCTACCCTCAACGGACAAGAACGAAACTATCAGATGGGACTTCTCATGTCTGCAACCCAAACCAGCACGTCCCCTGCTTATCCTACACCAACTGCTTTTTCCCTATAAATGAATAAGAACTTGTCCCTCTTCTTTCTTCCTCTCTCCTGTCCCCTTCACCATATCCCATCACATCTTGCAAAGTCTCTCTCCCCTTCCCTTTGTCCTGCACTTACCCACCTCTGAAACTGTTCCAACCACCTCTTATCACTCCCATTCTAACAAATGCAAGATCACACTTGTCTGACTAACTACCGCCCTATCTCTCTCCTTGCTTTTGCCTCTAAGTTGCTTGAGTGGATTGTGTACAATCGTTTAACTGGCGTACTTAACTACTAAGTCTCTCCTTGACCCTCTACAGTCTAGCTTCAGATCCCTTCACTCTACCGAAACATCTCAAACAAAAATAGTTACTGACTTGGTTTCTGCCAAATGTACCTTCTCCCTACTAATACTCTTGACCTCTCTGCTGCTTTTGATACTGTTGATCACCACCTTCTTCTTGACTTGCATTCTTCTATAGGTACATAAGATACATCTCTATCCTGGATCACGTCATATCTATTCATTCGCTCTCTGTCATCTTCTCTGGAAAACACTTTCTGTTGGTATCCCCCAAGGATCAGTCCTTGGACCTCTGCTGAATTAGGATTCCAGTATCATCTATATGCAGATGAAATCTACCCATCTTCTTCTGATCTCTCTCCTGCTCTTATTAGCAGTACCTGAATTCTCACGCTACCCTCCATTAACAGCAAGACTATCTCTCCTACTAACCAGACCCGATGCCTTTGGGCTATCTTTGACTCAACCCTCATATTCTATACCTAGCCGGACTTAAAAAACATCTCTCGCATCCACCCATTCCACTCTATTAGTGGACTCCTAATGAGCATATCCAACGCAGCTACCAACTGCCCCAATTTTCCAGGGACAGTCCCAAAAACCAGGATTAGATGCCAGCTGTCCTGAAAAATGCATGCAAAGTGCCCATGCGGTTGGGGAAAAGGATAAGAGCTGGCCGCTGATGTCAGCGGGAAATACCCCCATTTAAAGGGCAAATGGGCGGGGAGCGGGGTGCGTCAAGACCGCGCTCCCGCGACCTGGAGGATTCGGGTGTTGACCCGGAGAACCGGTACTTGACCCAGAGATCTGGGGGTCATACCCGGAGAGTTCCCAGGTATGATTTCTGGCACAAACACACGTGACGAAAGTATGCCACTCCAAAATTAAGAGCTTTTGGGTCCGTACCAGATTTTGGGCTCAAATCCAGCAATACCATGTAACTATGGTCCAGGTTAACTAAATGCAACAACAGAGAAATTAACTAAATGCAACAACAGAGAAATTATAACAAATATATATGACTTCAAAACTAATTTTGGAAACCGCTGGGTTCATGCGGTTCATGATTAACATTTTTAGATGTAAAATACTATTCTAGCCAAAAGCAGAATAGCCCTTGCATACATAGATTATATTTCTACATTTAATTGCAAAAATAATTCATAATAACGGCTACAGCCATGTAGAAATGAATTATGTATAATAAAATGTATTAAAACTTTTTTTTCCGAGTCTATTTCAAGGTACAGAGTGACTGATTATTGCATTATACATACACTTTTTCTAATATCTATTACCGCTGGCAAGGTTTTTCCGTAGGTGCTGTAAGCTTTGGCTTATTTCAATGAATTAAATTAAATTTGGGTGAAAAGGTAAGATATAATTGATTTCCAGAGCAGTTGTAGATTGGATTTTTTTTTCATGTAAGGGTGTATGCTAACAGCTTACAGGTACAAATTGGAGGTCTAGTATAAATTAACTTAAAGGGGACAGGTCATACTTGCCTTTTAATAACATAGTAAAACCGCTTAAAATCGAGTACCTACAGAGTCTTTAATGTGCCTTTTTATGGCAACTTTTATAGTACAGATAAGGGCAACGTGGAGCATAAAGAATGCTATTTTGTTTATTTCAATGTTTTATTAAAAACTACATGAATTGTGTAATTATATATATATATATATATATATACCGATACACCCATATTATTATGGCATTACACATACACAGTATTTTAATGTGTATTAAAACTGAAGAATAACATTATAAAGATGCTTAAAACAGTTATTAGTTCAAAAATGACGGCGGTTGAGCACTCATTCTTTTGAAATACGCACCATAAACACATTCCCACTTAACAACATAACTGCTTATGATACGTTCATAACTAACATAATAGCAGGAGAGAGCAGACAAGGTTTTCGTTTTGTATTAGGAGTTTCTTGCTCTTAATTCTGCCCAAACCTCCTTATTATTACCCTATGCCAAGTCCCTGCGCCACCTACTGTCCAAGAGGTAGAATAGCACCTGAGCTTCGCTTTATATGTAAGACTGAATGAGATAATCAGAATAACGGGTATTTATTTTCCTCAATGTTTTTTTAACATTACCTCGATTATAGCAAAACCCCAGTCCTCCCCAAACTTAAAATCTAGAGCGGATTAGTCTATATTACTTAAGAGGTAAAGGTGCCAATGTTTGAGTCCGTTCTCGGTCTGACATGAGGCCCCCGTGTTGATTTTCTTGCCTTAGATTATTCAGGGTATGCCCAGATGTGGATCCCTGGGATATCAGCCGCCCCACACTGACGAGGCCTACGAGAGGCTGAAGCGTATGTCTGTGGTTGATACGTCCCTCGTGTAGGGGAGGCTCGCCATGCATTTTGGGTCTGGACTGCCTTGACGGGTGGGAGAAATCCGATATACGAATGGAGAGGTCTCCGCTGTAATGGTGCAAGTGAGCAAAAAAAACATGATGCCCATCCAGAGTACGCACCTTACTACAAGGCAGGGTATTTCAGGATTGCCCGGTCTTGGTCTGAGATGAGGCTTCTATGTTGTTTTTCTTGCCAATGTTTGAGACAGACAAGCCATCCAAAAGTGTCCATTGTAAACACTTAAATACTCACAAATACACACAATCATTTCTCCGACCCCCTTCTATATACAGCTTCTGCACTTCAGAGTGCTCTGCCAGCTTATACATTCTAATACTATATGAAAAAACACTATACACCGACACTCAATTTACACTAACACACACATACACTGTAACACGTACATAGACACTTCACCTGCTTAGTCTAGCACAAAAAATTACACACCACACGCTCACTCTAACACCATACACTATCACACTCTAACATTGTACACTGAAACTACCAAAGAAACACACACACTTCAAACTGTACACTGACACACACACAGTTTAACACTATACAGTGACACCCCACACATACACGCTCATTTAAACACAGTATATTGACACACCAGACACAGTCTGGCATTGTACACTAACACACATATACTCATCGTAGCACTCTACTATGAGGGGCCGTTAGGGACATTATTTTAGTTTTTTATTGTATGCGTTTGGGTATATGATGTATGTGAAATAAAAAAAAATTAAAATAATGTCCCTAACGGCCCCTCATACTCTAAACTGAAACATTGTCTAACACGATACACTGACCGTTACACTGTAAACCCCCACACATAGTTATTCTAACTCTGTATACTGACACACACTTATTTTATCCTTGTACACTGACACACACACTCACACTCATTTTAACCAGGGATAGGCATGGTTCGTGGCAAATATGTTCACTCAGCGAAGAATCACTGTTTATAGTAGTGCCCGTGGGTTAAAGTGTGCTAGAATGAATCATTGTATTCCCTTTGGACCCAAAATAGCAATAGTAATGGATAGAATACACACATAAACACTGCCTGCCTATACAAATGCATGCCCATACACACACGTGCACACACCCTTACACTCTACCATCTTGGCTTACACTTGCCTTACAGCCACACGCTTACTTGCCCTAAGATACAAACAATTTCAAAACACACACTCCCTCCCCTTCCTCGTGATCTCTTCCCTTTCTCACTAACTCTCTCCTTCCGTATTTTCTCTCCTCTTTCTCATTATCCTGCCCCTTTCTCCCTCCTTTTTTTCTTTTTAACATGGTGGTCCCACAGTAGGAGCCCAAGGTCCGTTCCTGCAAACCTCTGTTACAGTGCTCCCTTGCGAAGCGCACACGCGGTGCGAGCAAAGGTCTCAAGCTCCCTTAATTTTGGGCCGGTTAGAGGGAGATCCATGATGTTAGGAAGGGGAGATTATGGGTAATGTTTTCTAGGGTGTCGGTGGCAGTTTTTTGACTGAATGTGAGTTGTGAATAGGAGGACAGAATCAATTATAACGGAAGGCAGCGTGTGTGAGTGGGGAAGGGGTAATAAGTATTGCGCCACCGAAATGAAAGGAGACTGTTGAAGAAATGTTATTGTTGGATAGAGAAAAGATACGTTTTGGAGAGTTTTAGGAGCCGTGCACACATCCATGGAGAAAGAGAGGTCAGCCCATTAGAGACGCGATCAAGGAGGGAAGGAGAGGAACGGTAGATCTGAGTACAGGCGGTGCTGTAGGCTAAAGGCTGAGAAAGGAAGAGAAGAATTACTGAAAAGACGCTGAACGTATACTAAATTTGAGTCATTTTGTGGGGCACACTAAGACATTTTATTTTTTTTTACTCCTTTTATATCTTTTTTCCTAATCATTCAATCCACACAAATCTATTTTCCTTTTAAGTCGCTCTTCGTATTTATTTTGTCTCCTATTTCCATTTTAAGTCAGTTTTTAGCCTTTTCAGTACTTCTCCTTTTGCTCTCAGTCAAACACCAGGCTATTCCCTGCGTTATCTTTTTTTTTTTGCATTCTGTTTTATCGGGTAAAATGTAAATGTTAGTTCGGTACATTTCATTAAACATATGTTATACTGGCACGTTTTGCTCCTCACATGCTGATTCCGAGTCTAGTTCCTTTGTACCCCATGCCAAATATTTCATTCCCTGGGAGGATGAGCAAGGAGAAAAAGAAAAGAGAAAAAAAAAGAAGAAATTGTCATTATTTCTGCCAGATTATGAAAGTCTCTGGTAACAAGTAGCAGAAAATGTTTTATTCATCGCTAATGAAACGAATTCCCTGACTGTAGTGAAGCCCTGAAAGGGTTATAAAAAATGTTATGTTTTATTTAAATAAGCTTTTAAAAATTAAAACCGGTTATTCTTTTCTATTGTATAGCGAGTACAAAAAAATCACACCGTACAATAACATTTATTTCATTAACTATAATATTGTTGACATGTGATGCCATTTTACAAATCTTCATCAGCAATTTAACAACAGGGTAGAGATAGGTTTATGGGGAGAAATAATGTGTATTTATTGAATAGGAAGTGTAGATGATTGCTCCCATGGTATACTTCGAAGGTATTTTAATACATATTTAATTATATATACATAGGAGTAAATGTTTATGGTAGTGATGATAAAACTCATAATCACATAATAAAGGTGTTGTCCCATCTACACAAATCATACATTACCTTCTGTGTTATAAAAATAATAGAACATATTCATTATCTATGAACGTTAAGCACATTCCAAACCTTACCCGATCTTTTAGTTTATTTTTTTTATTGTAACAGAAGCTTTAATTACATTGTAACAATCTAGCAGTAGCTACTTTTGTGTCACATGACAATTCAGTGTTCCCTGGAAAACGTATGAATGGTACATGATTAAAGAATTATTTCGGGGGAAATGTTTGGCCATTCACCGTAACTAGGAACCAGACATGTGCCCGTGGACCAAAACCCATTTGTTTTTGGACAAAAAAAATTAGTTTCTGGCCTTTTCAGTTCAAACGAAATTTGTAGTGTTTTTTTGCACTTTCATTCCCTCTCGCCCTAGTTTTGTCAAACAACCACTTCTGTGTTTCTCCTTCAAAGACGTTCTTCCTCCCCTTCAGCTCTTTTCGGAGTACTTCCGCAACAGGGCAGACCACCCGCACACATCAAAGGGACAACCTCTTCTCCCATTCCTCCAATCATATAGTGAATAATCAACACGAGTAACGTGGGCAAGGAAGGCGATTGAAGCAATATTGCGATAGTATTCCTCCCTTCCAAGTACCCTATTGGTCCAACCTTTGTCTGGAATCATGCAGAATTAATATTAACCCCTTAAGGACAATGGGCGGTCCCTAAACCCATTGAAAACAATGCATTTTGAGCCCGTACATGTACGGACTTTGTCATTAAGGGGTTAATATTATTTATTGTTTTATATAGCGCCATCATATTCCATAGCACTGTACAATGGGTAGACGGGACATAACAAGTAGTATATAATATAACAGTTTGACTTACAGAAATAACAGGTGAGGAGGGCCCTGCCCAAAGGAGCTTACAATCTAGAGAATGACTCCTTTTAAAATAGATGGCATAGTGTTATAGAGATACAATGTATTTTCAAGGGTAGATGAAGGCACGATATTTTATATTAGCCTTATTATAAACCTTATTACATACAATATATTTTGTTACGAAAGTTCTGTGACGGTGGTTTGGAAAAAGAACTGTCATCAACAAATTACATCATAAATTCCAGTCCGGAACTCATTTTTATTTTTTCCCAGTGATGATAAAGTGTGTGCAATTAATTCTCCCGTACCAAGCTGATTCAAATGCTAATTAAAACTTCAATTTGTCATAAACACCCAATCTTAAAAAAGGGCTGTGCAAAAGTAGCAAAGAAAAAAAATACTACATTAAATATCTTTGCGAATGAAAAAGCAAAAATATTCAATGATTTTGCTAAAAAAGAAATCATATATTCAGAATAGTCAGTAACTAAGGACATTTTTACTTTTGGGTGAAGTCCATCCAGATCTTTAAAGGGGATCTCCCACGGTGTGCTTCTTACCTGACATTTTGTATGGATGTCCTTGGTTCCTGATCCCCTCCATTGGCACCTTGCAGTAAATTCTGTCTTCGTTGCTCTTCAGGGTCGACTTTCCCAGCTGGACTTCAGACTTAATGGGACAGACGCCCCATAAATGAAGCCACACATTGGCAAAAATAAAGCTACCCATATGAAACATTAAGGCAATTAACACTAAGTACGTGTAACTTACAGTCAAAGGGAACTTCCAAGAGACAACGATGTTCTAAATCAAGATATCTCCGTTGTCTTGATAAAGGGATGTCAATAAGCTTGAAAGCTTGTTCTAAAAGAAAGTGTCAGTTCAATAAAGAAGGTATCGCTACATACCGTGATACTCATCTTTTGAATTTATACTTATATACTTATATAAACCAATAAAGACAATCCCCAATGTCACGAGAATCCCCTGAGTCATTTGTACTTGAAAGAATCAGAAGATGTTTCTTCTCAGCGTGAAGTTGGGGAAAATACTCCAGCGTCTCGTTAGAGAGAGATTTTTGTCCTTGACCAAAAAAGCAAATCATCGCTACATCATAAGCGTACAACAGTGTGTAGCTAGACGTTGTTTGTAAATGTATAATAAATATGTTTTATTGAGGGTGTTCTTTTCTCTTACTTGGCCTTGACGTAAAAAGCAGACAGCAAGATCTTACGAATTCTCTGGCTTCTTCTGACATTCCCTTTTTGGAACACCCATTGGGTTCCAATGTTTGCAGAAGCGGTCTTGGGAATGCATATGGCACCCCTATGGCATCCAATGTGTTAACGGGTAATGAGGAAAGCGGAGGATAGAACTGTTATTTCAATTTCTTCACAGATTGTACTTCCTATCTACGGTGAAAAAGAGAATTAAATATTTATAGCCCTGCCCTGGTGTGATCTCTTGAGGTACCTAGAGCTTCCGAGGGACTCTCCAGATGGTGCCGTTATTTCAGGCTCTGTTCCTCCTGCATATCGCTAGCTGATTCCGTTGGTTTTGATTTGAATGAAAGTTATTCAGCGTCTCAGAGTATTGGCAGCTGTATGAAACACCTGTGAATTTGTAGTAGCATGTCTGGAGTGCCATGGTGCTAATTCAAAAGGGAGCCTTTTTATAATTGATTAAATCATTAATCATGTATGATGTAAAAAAAATAAAAAAAAAAAAAACAGTTAAACCAATATACAGTTTAAAGATTTCCTAAAGAGACGTACCTATTATTTTAAAGTATGCCGACTCTTTAAATATAGAATCGTTTTATAATCAATTATTTTTGTTAAAGAATGATTTCAAATGGTTTATGTCAAGGCACTAATCCTGTCTTGAGTAGTATATTAGATATTATTTGGAAAAAAATAATGAAATATAAAGAGGGCATATATATAAAAAAACAGTGTCGGAAATAACATCAAAAGGTGATATAAGTCAATAGTTGTAGCATATCAAATAATGTGAGAACTTTTTGTGTGACAATTTTTGTTTATTAAATCTGTCTCTTTGTTATAAAACCATAGAATGAAATAATATATCGCATATGTGAGAACAACTTTCATAAATCATTAGGACCCTAGCCAGGGCCGGCCGAAGGCGTAACGCCGCCTGGGGCGAAGTTTAAAATGCCGCCGGCGTCGGCGGGGGGGAGGCGGCATTTTAAACTTCGCCGACGCCGGTACTTACCTTTAAGAGTCCTGCGGCGAGTCTCCCTGCTCTGCCACCGTGCCGGCTTGTAATTCTGAGCGCCGGAAATTGACGCCACTTCCGGCGCTCAGCATTACAGCCGGCACCAAGACCGAAGAGGGAGACTCGCCGCAGAGGAGAGAGAGAGGGGCGCCAAGCGGGTAAGCGAAAACCACTCGGCGCCCCTCTCTCTTCCGTTTCAACAAAAAAAAAACGCTCGGGGCGGCAAAGTGCCGCCTCTTCTAAAGTGCCGCCTGGGGCAATTGCCCCAGTCTGCCCTATTGTAGGGCCGGCCCTGACCCTAGCCATTGCCATCTTGGGCATCTACACTGTGATTTTGGTCGCCAGTACTGTAGTGTCTGATTTGTCATGATCCTGGGGGCTGTTCCAGACTGGCACGCCGGGCAAATACCTGGCCGACAGAGCCACACACTTACCCGAGCTGATGGTGGCGCGTAAGTAGTAGCATGCAGCCCCGAATTATCCAGCTGGCATCAGGTGGACGCTGGCCTTAAAGTGCCAGTCCACCTCTGCCTGGAACACATGTATTGGGATATTGATAAGACCCCCACAGTGATGTAACCAGCAATTGCATTTCTGCTGCAAATCAGGACTTTCTTTTATCAGAAGGTCTGGTGGTCTAACAGATGCTGACGGTAAAGCATTGTGCGACAAAGCAGGTAAGTAAGCAAGATCACAGCTCTGCCCTCCATCCTCATCACTGCCATGGACAAAAAAGGCTAAATAAAAAGGCATAAATAGGTTGAGTTCTAGCTATCGTACCTTAATTACAGTAATATATTTATCCACATTTTCTTCAAAAGTTTATTGTTGAACATCTTCACAATGCTTGGAATCAGCGCTTGCGTAGGTAGAACAATAAAGGCGGTTAAAGCCCTCACTGCTGAGGACTTCCGTCGCTGTTAAGCTCTCTTAAACAATAAAAGTTGGCCCTTTTTGTTATGTGCTCTGTGTAAAGGGTGAAGATTTCCTTCCAAGAAACTTCTCCCAGGACAGGGAGATCGGATGCCCCTATTTTCAAGGGACAGTCCCCCGATTGAGCCTTTTGTCCTTGCAAACGTCCACTCAACCGCTCCTAAGTGTAGCGGTAAATAAGATTTCATATAATGCACAGATATTTTGCTTTAAACCCTTTCAAGGGATTAAATATATGCGCTAGGGTCAAAAATAAAACTCCAAATATTTCAGTCTTAATATTAATAATTTTTTTTTTTTTTATGAAAAACACATGCAGTTATCCTCTGTTACGATTGGAATAAGTAATATGGGCAGAGACCCTAAACTATACTATATCGACGTTCTGTCCTCACATGACTTATATAACCGAATAAATAATGTCCTCTGATTTTGCTTACCTCTGGAGGTCATGAAAAATGTATTTCGACGCCGTGCGTTATTCTGTGTTCCTTTCTTGAATATTCGCACTAATAAGAATGTAAATATTCTTCTGTTTTCTGTTGTAATTAAAAAGCGATCTATAAAGCACCTACATAATTAACGTTGTTTGTTTTAGGTCTTGAAAGCTACACTTAGCTTCAGAAATAACCAGAGGTGCCATTTTTTCCATTCTTGTTTTGTGTTTTCCGCTACATAAGGTCCCAGTCGCGTATTATTCGTTTACATTTTTTATTAAACTTCTTAATATACACTGTTTATGTTTTCTTCAAATGTTGGTCTATTGGTTAGTGCTGCTTTTGTCGCGTCAACAATGTATCAAGCTAGTTCCAGAAAAAGACTCCAGAAAACTGGAGAACTGCCTGCAACTTCAGAGTTTTATATCTGGCAAGTCTTTTCAAGTTTGTTTACCTGATTAATGATCAGAAGAGGGCTGGCAACATTTGGCTTGGTGGCAAATCCAGCCAAGTGGCCCAGAAATAAAGTACCCCACATCTGGCAGACAATACGCACTCCTCACTATCCAATCCAGACTGAAAAGGCCAACGTGGTCCTCTAGATCCCCCGGTGGCTATAAATGGTATTGCAATGTCAAGTAGAAGTAAGTAAGTAGTGGCTCCGAGTATCTCAATCAGAGCAGTCCAGGGTGGGGGCGGAATTTCCTATACCGCCCTTTCCAACCACCCCCCCATGATAATCATGATATTTAGTTAGTAAATTAAATAACGCAACCTCAGCATCATATGTTGGGTGGGTGTTGGCATGAGATGTTTTAAATACAGACCTCAGCAGCCATGACTGTAGTATTTGAATCTGTGAATTATCTCTGCTTAAGATTTATTTGTTTTTTGTTTGTTTGAGGAATATTTTGGTAAAACTGAGAAGAAGTTTATGTAACTTTTTTCACGCTTCAATACTTTACTTCAATATTTTTTCTCATTTCAGTTTTCACGTTAAGGAACGTGCTGATTTGCTCACTTTTCTTTTATCTTTTAAATCAGATAAATATTTGAGTTTGACTATGTTCCTTTCCAAAACCACTGCTACCAATTCCCATGTGTTCTTCAATCCTCACCGCAGACAGAAATGAATGTCAGATCTAGCAAAGTTCCGAAAAAGGGACTAAATGGTTACATAGATAAAATCCGATACAATTTATGAAACTTTTAAGTGGAAACTCCACATTTTTCCAGCGTTATCTATGATCCTGTGCAGAAATGCAATGCCACATGTGTGGACACAGATGCTGACGAGAGGCTACACTGAACATTGCGTGATTAAAACCCGGGACCATGACTAATGAATTTAATATCCAATTACTATAGCTGTGTGAATTACAGAGGGGAAGGATATCGGGTCAGTTTATCTAAAAATAAGGTTCGCAAATTGCAGAATTTAAAAAAAATAATAATAAAAAAAAAGGTTTAGAAGTACAGAAGTCAAAAAGAGTTTAGTTTAGTAATTTTGCTTTGAAAACGTAATT
Source organism: Spea multiplicata (assembly GCA_009364415.1). Taxonomy (NCBI): domain Eukaryota; kingdom Metazoa; phylum Chordata; class Amphibia; order Anura; family Pelobatidae; genus Spea; species Spea multiplicata. The sequence goes on from VKOC01004240.1 coordinate 17,963, forward strand.
GTGTTAAATGTGGGCTTTAGTTAAAAAGATGAATCCTACTGGGGAGGTTTATAGAGATTTCTTTTACCTACAAAGTGGTGAAATATGACTATATATAACCCAAATGTCAGATAAACCATAGATATAAACATATTTATAGAATGCACTGAACGGAATAGCCATTAGTGGGACATAGAAAGGATCCAGGCATGGTATAAATGCCACCTAAAACCCTTATTGCTCTAGGCGGCTATATGCGGTGGCTATATGTGGAAACGCAAGTAAAACACAAAAAAAAACATAAATCCAACGCAGGCTGATAGGGAATTTCCCCTCTGCCTTCCTTGACACCTCTTATATGGATAAATATCTGTTACAATGTGACGCACATTTTTATGTGTAGCTCAATATAAATGGAATATTATATTCTCTAGCAGTTAAGTTCATGTGCCCTTTTATCTTCCTTCAAAAGCAACATTCGGTTTGCATGGTATCCATGGCAACTACCCTTTTAATAGTCTCAATATATAATATATATTATCAAATGAGCACTTTATGTAAAGGTCCTGATCCTTCATCACAGTCGAGTGATTACATAGCGCGCAGGTTCTTACACAATTTACACGTTTACAGAATAATGATCCTGACGGCCCTGCAGCTTGTACGCTGTTACGCAGGGAATGGCTCGGTTTAGCCTCTGCCCAGTCTTTTTATATTAGTCCCATTAAATTAATCATTAATTCATTTTAAACATTATATTCTCACGCTCGCGTTGCTGGGATAGGCTTCTAAGTATCGTCTAAAATAAATGTTTGCTATCAAATAAATGATTGTGAGAAAAAATATGTCTTATGATATAGGCACTAAATGTACCTTTTTGGTACATTTTAATAAAAATTGCTAAGCCAAAAATGTGGGTGGCAAAGTTTGTGTCCTAAAGCTTAGATAAAGTAGGGGGTCTCTTGCGTGCACTCAGACCCTATTTAGTCCTAAGTGTTCAGGCCCGTGGAGCAGCGCAGCTATTGTAGGTGGGTTTAGGATAAAGGGGTTTTTTATAGAATTTGTAGGTTTTTGGGGTTTTTTTGGAGCCGTCACCCTCTTTACCCACAACTTTATGCCTAGGTCAGAATGCGCAACTGCTCCCACCTACAAAGAAAAGCTACTTTTTTACATTTTGGGGGGAGATTTGATAGAAATGTCAAATAATGAATATGCTTGAAATCCTTAAAGAAGAATATTTTTTTTCGGCCAGTGAAAAAATATTAGGTTATGGTTGTTAATCATGGTGTATACAATTGACATTTCAAACTCCGATAAACCCTTTCTTACCTTTGTTGTTGTGCAGAGTCATGGCATATAATTGACATAATGTTGATGATTATGTGAAATTACATGCTTTCAAACATTCACTTCAACTCAGTAACCTTCTGAACGGTTCTTTACAAAAATAAAGTATATACAGGTTAAAATATTGTGCGTATGACAGGAAAGAAAAGGGCAAACTAGACAGACGGAATGGTTCTTATCTGTCATCAAAGTCTACGTTTCTGTGTCCTAAATGGCTGAAACCCATACTGATATCACAAATGTAGTCTTTGATATAATACTAAATGGCAGGTTTTTTTGGCACCATACCTGGCTGTTCTCAAGGCTTGCCCAAAAGGCTCGGGGTTTTTCGCCTCGATCTCAGGGTGAACGAGAAGAATTCTTTCCAACACTCCTCAAGGTCAGGTTTTTGAACCATTTGGTCGCTACCAATTCTTCTGCCTTGGAAGGTTTTCAGGGTCGGTTGACTTGGAATGTGTAGATGGTATTCTCAGTGCCACCCAGCACCCTGCCAATACCATGGGGGGTGTTGTTATAGCTTGGTGTGGTCACCTATCAGCAGATACTCCGTTGGCTTTGACGCTTTTTGGGTTTTCTTCATATTAATGTAGATTTGGTTTAACGCACCAAACAAAACACACTGGGGACCAGAAAATTTTACATAAAATTGTAAAGGACCAAAATCAAGTGATCTACCATCCACCACCATCATGGTCTGAATTTAGAGAAAGGTTTGTAGATGCATGGACTCATCTTCCAGCTTAACTGGTGGAACTGCTATGTGTATTTTGAGACACACAGTTGTCCTGTTCAATTTAAGTGATCAAGAGTCAAGACCAGTTGGTCCAGTTGTACATGGAACAGGCAAACACATCCAAGGATTCTTAAGAACCATCCAAGCTTTCCATGTTTCGCAGGGACAGCTCCATGATGCTTCATCCTCCAACGGCACAGTTTCTGAAATTGTATCTGTGTCATTTTATTGGTCTCACAAAACCAACCATATATAAATAATAAGGCATAAGGGGGGGGGATACCTATTATCCATGTTAGCATGTTTTCACACGCAGTGGATTTTGCTCTGGCTACAGTTTTCGTATATATTATGAATTATGGATTGTAATCTTTTTTTTTTCTCCAGGAATCTATTTTAGCATTACTAGAAGAAACATTTAAATAGTCGCACTAGCTTCCTCGGATATTTGTGGTATTAGTGGGCTCCTCACTTTTATATTTGTAAGTTTAGTCTTCAGATGAATGTTAAATAAATGATTATCCTGGCAGCGAACGTAAGCTGGTTTATTTTTATTTTTTGTCATACCAGCACCATGAAAATGTTAAGGTTTTCTGTTTATTGAATGAATGCATTTTTTAACATTAATAATAAAACAGCAGCCAACAGCAGCAATACAATTCTTCAATTTTTCCATTATAGAACATTCTTTTTGAGCTCCATGGATTTATTACTTTTATTCAAAATGGAACTGTCACTCAAATGCATACATAACATTGTATATTTTCATGTCGTGTACAAAAAGGAAACATGTATTACAGTAAATGCCAGTGCGGAGCCAGTAAAGTGATATATAAAATTAAAAGAATAGCATGCACTAGAAACGGTGCTGCAACTTGTTTATAAAACACCATCAGGTTCTGTAGGGGAAAAGTGAAAATCAACAACCGACAACAACATTTACACACCATAGGGGGTATGGGGACAGTAGGAGAAGAGAAGAGGGCCGTTCTCCTGGGATCTTTCTATCCATTGTGTAGTGAAGGGTAGCAAGCATGACTATGTGGATAAGGGAGGCTTGCTAGAGAGTTAGTAAGGGCAGAAATGGACCATTATGCATTAGGCACAGTAGGCACATGCCTAGGGGCTCCAAAGGTCAGTGAAGCCCTAGTGCTCTAATGGATAATCTAAAGGTGGGCAGTCAGCACGTGTGTTATGCAGCAAATGCAATGTTCAGGTTTGTTCAAAGTAAGCTTCTAACTCAAGGGAAAACTCTAATTAAACTTGAACGGTCTGCTTAATAAAGGATGGGAACATTTTTTTTTTCTATTAAACTTGATAATACAACTGTGGGTAGTTGGGAAAAGAATGCCTCATGTATGAATATGAAGGAAAAAAAGCAGCCAATCACAGGAGGGCCCTGCTCAAAAGAGCTTACAATCTAGAGGGAGATCATCACTATATATATATATATATATATATATATATTAGCTTCATTAACACAAAAAGAAGACTAAGAAAACATTGCTGTTGAGTTGATTGCGGTCAGGATGGACTTTGGCTCTGACTGTGATCTGCTGAGTTGGCTCCTCGTTACAGTGAAGTTCAGACTGAGACGGACTTCTTGGGTTGGTTTTCAGGGCTGTTTGTAAAGTTACAATGTGAGTTAGTGGTCAAGCTGGTTAAGTTCTCGATCAAAAGTCTATTTTGTTATTGTTTTTGTAGAGTTAAAGTGCTTTATAGAGTTAGCTTCCAACCTGACACATTGTAACAGACCCACTAGTTAAATCAAAAAAGATATGTAAAAAAAAAAATACACTGCCAAAAAAACCCGCAAAACATGGTGAAGTTAACCTTCCCCTAATAATAATGCAGGACGAGTCCCATCCAGACCCAACCTGGCCGTCTGGCACACCAGGTAAATGCCCGATGGGCCACTTGCTGACACTCATCCAATCGGGTGCTTCAGTGGTCAGCCACAGGCTGGATACGTCGAGTCGCACACTACATGAGTGTAAGAACGTAGCATGTGGTCACACATATACAGCTTTCGGCAACTCTTACATCATCAGGCAACTGCTGGCCTTAAGGTGTCGGGGCCGCCTTGTCTTTACCAGTGCGGCCCTCATTCCTTCGCTCTAGATAAAGGCAAGACCCTATATATCATATGGTTGTGCTATGCCCAATGCAGCTACTATGGAGAGAGGCAAAACAGATCATCTCTGCGGACAGACCACCACACACGGAGGCAACACTTCATGCAGGCGACTTGAAGAAATACATCACTGTCATTCTGTAGAGAACATTAATTTCTCAGAAATATTCTTTAAAAGCTTCTGTGACTTTATATTTCTTGAACAACAGAGCGATATCTGTTTTGAGAAAATATGGAGAACAATATTATGAAACGCTCACATTTTTCCTTTTATTAGAGCATTTCTTCTCGCTTGCTGTAATTACCCGATGTTTATTTTGCCACAGCTGCCTGTGATTAAGGATCGCTGTATACCAAACATATGTTTTTCGAATTTGCATTTGATGAAGGCAGCCAGTATATCTGTAGAAACTCGGCGACTTTCATATTTGTTATTTTAATAAAGTAGTTTAATTTTTGTTATCTCTTTATGTGCCATATGCTCTTACACAGCGGACACCCCTGTTTCTGAGAGCAGTCATTTAGGCGCAGCTCTAATTATTCACATATATTGCCTCTGTGGCAGGTACATTTCCTTTCGTCTTAATGAAGAATGTAATTCCTTCTTGTAAGAGACAATCTTTAACATTTGCAGAGGGCAATCTTCAAATTACTTTTTGTCTTCATAAGCATATTTTTATATACATATATATATTATATATAGCATATATCTAGAGGGTTAATGATGCAGATGGTAATGTACAGCAATTAGATGAGTGTATTTAATCTGAAAAGTTCATAGTAAAACTTATGTTTTAACTAGTGTATGTGCATCATTAAATTACATGCACCTTCTCTCTCTCCCTCACTGTTCCTTTTTTCCCCCCATTTGTCTTCTTTCACTCTTTTTTTCTTTCTTTCTTCTCTCCTTTTTTCTCTCCTTTTTTCTCTTTCTTCCTCCCAAACAACACTAGCATCATCCCGCCGCACATAACATCTCACGCTCTGACACAATACTATGCGGCAGCCCCCTAGCCCTCTCACACATAATAAAACCCAACAGCCCCTCTCCTCCCTGCACATAACGTGATCCAGCAGCTCCTCTCTTCCACTCCGCACTATGCAGCAGAGCGTTCATGGGAATTCTCGGTCACACTGAGCAGGGCATTCAGTAAAGATCCCATTATGCCTTATTTCCTACCCAGTGTGATTGACAATGTCCACGGTGTCAAGGCTTTTATATCTCTAAAGACCCCGGTGTGTTAATGTAAGATAAATAGCTCAAGGCTCTGCCAGTGATCTTGGAACATAGGGCTTGATATGCGAGCTCCTGTTGTTTTGCTTATCTAAACTTAGAACTTAGTGAAAGTAGTGAATGTTACTGGTAGATCCGCTTTCAGTCCAGCCGCTGGTAGGTGACACCCAATGCCAACAGTGAATGAATTACTTTTCATTCATAGATTGTATCCGTGGAAACAATGGTTCTGTGATATTCTTCCTGCTGTGATACTGGGTGAGCTCATTACTGAGCGGGAATGTCTTGGGTATTTTGTTTTTTTTTCAAATTTATGATAAACCACTCAAAAAAATAAAAAAAACCATTGATTTATACAACACTTTAAAAAACAAATTTTTTTTTTTTTAAAACAGCTAAAACTGCAAGACCTGTAGTTGGAGATCTCTGTGTTGCTGACACAAGTTCTAGTTTTATATGTGATCCCCAACATGCATCCAGTCTTAATGCATGCTGGAAGTTTATGAAGAAACGGGCAACTTAAGAATATACAAAATTAAGTATTTGCCTGAAACCAAATGACCGGCTATCTTATATTTTAAACAATTCGACCACAATAGAAATTTTGGAGGGAAAAATAAAAACCAATTCTATCTATTATCATCATTTTAACATTGGGGGCTCTTATCAAGGTACTCATTTTGGGCTGAAATTTGTTTTTATAGGTAAACAATTAAATGTTGATTCACATCCCCTTTTTTTTTTACTTTATACTGAAATATTGTTAAGATGTTATTGAAAAACCTTCTCTGACTAAAATTCTAAAGAACAATTTGTAAAAAGGATACATTTCTTAAGCAGGAAACACTCTATTCTCATCATTCCTCATCCATCCCTCATTCCTTTTTTTTTCTTTCCCATTATCCAATAGATATAATAATTCAACTCATTTCACCAAAAAAAAAAGCTAGAAAACGTATAAAATGCGTTTTTCGCGAAATACCTTGATATATCGTTTCAGCGGACAAATTGTACACAGAGCTCAAAGCGCTTCCTCGAAAAATGCTTATTAAATGCTGACTAATTGATAATTAAATGCCAGGTTTGATGATGAACAATGAATCTGACATTTCAGGTGTAAAATGGGCTAATTGCGAGCTGTGCAGCTCATTTTGTCAAGAAGCTAAATGGCAGAAATAGGTTTTCAGCCAAAAGCCGCTCTTGTTGGCATAATATCAAATAATAAGGTAATCGTCTGTGGCAGATTGCTACTAAGAGTGGAGATTCCTGCCCAATACATCTTCGACGTGTCCTGTTGTAAGAAACAGCTGTTACCATAATTACATTAATGAGGCTATTGGTAGTCAAGGTATTTATACGAAAATAAAAAGAAAATATACCCTTAGTTGGAAATGGTAATTGGCATATTTTTACTGAAACAACTATAATATAACCGTATCTTTCATTTAGCTACTTAATATCCTGGGTGCTTATTTCACATGTGAATGAATGTGTATCCAACATATGCCCAAAACACATCAGATAAAATAGTTTTGTTTTTTTTTAACTGTAAATTGTTATTTTCATTTATTTATTTTTTTTGCATTAAATTTTTTTCAGAGAAAGGAAGAAACCAGTGGCGGAAACAGAGAATCTGCATGGAACTTTGACATTTGTGTTAGAAAAGAATGATTAAAGTGACAATAATGTGATGAATGAGGATATTATCTGCAGGTGAATGGACCATCAAGCCTAAAAAGAACAGAGCTAAGGATTACCTAAAAATACTCCGTAGAACAAGTTAAGATTGGAGATTTTTACCAACCGCCTAAATTAGTAGTGAGTCACGGTAGTAGGTAAGTCATGGTACATTATTGACATTTATACAATGTTTATAAAAATTGTACTTACCTCTCAGTAATACCGACGGAAATTGAGAGTAAAAACAATGGATAAATGCTAAGGAACAGACAATGTAAAATTTTACTCTTTCAGGTAAACGATTCTTAACCTACATTTTCGGAGAAACGTGGTCAAAATATAACATATCATGGGAGCTACACATGAACAACATTAAAGCCGTTAAATAATTCACAAATAGATCTAAAAACAGTTATTTTCTATTCACTTTGTTATATTCTATATACTGTATAAGGAAATGTCAGAGGAAATTAATGACGTGGCGAAATGTATCTGAAAACTTGTTTGAGTTCATCTTACTCTCTATTGTCGGATCTTCTTGTGGGAACTACTTTCTTTAGTATCATTATGCGTCAAATAATTATTGGAAAGGTCTGAATAGATTTTCTCATAAGGCAAGTAAAAAAATGTAAATATTTTACAGATAAAGACTCTTGTTTGTATTGGCACGTCCGCGGATGAAGCGGATGTACCCAACTTGCTGCCACTTTGTATGTGTCGTAGGCCAGAGCTAATATCGCTGACTCTGTGGGTTTGCGCTGTAGGATCCAGGAATCACAGTGGATTTTTGGGCCCCTGCGCTAGCATTTAAGGTCTCGGTGTGGTGTTGCACTCTAGCCTTGCTTACTTGTTTACAATATGGAGTCTGGAGAAGTCTGGAGAAGGCACCTCACAGTTCCAGAAAGATTATACAACTTTACATCTGTTTCTATGCTGGCTCAATAATGAATGTTTAATAATGCCTCTGCTCCAAGCCTCGAGCAGTAAGCCAGTATCCCACTTCGTGCTGTCCCGTTAAGAATGAGCGATTATCTGGCTTCTGCATCCATGGAGATCCACCCAACGTTTCGGCTCCAAGCCTTTCTCAATGGCGATCTCTTGATTTTTTCTGTGCTTTCTTTGCTCTCTCGAATAATTTTTAGTATTTTTGGATTTTAGTTGATTGTGTGCACCTCCTGATTTATCTTTTTGTCTGTTATTCAAGCTGCCTGATTGTGTGCCTGTCAGGTGACATATAGTTTTAAAGGCTTATATTTGCTCCAAGGGGTCCATGTATGAAGCAGCAATACAGGCAAAAGGTGATCATTGTTGGCCGTACAGTACTTACATATACCGACCCAGAATCTCCTGCAGCACTACAAGATTTCTGTGAGAAAAGCAGGTCTTCTGGCTTGCCTGGTGGATGATAATGGATTAAGAATACTTCTTCTACCCACTCGATAAAAGGCATTAAACTTTTCTCTTTTTCCCTTTCCTCCACTTTCTGTTGGGCTGTAATTAGGAGTAGATGTGGGCATAGCCAAGCTCCTATCCCTGGAGAAAGTGGAAAGTGGCCCGGAGACCCAGGAACAATCCTTCACCCAGAGACTCCTCGTCAAACCATGACGGTTTCCGCGTGTCGAAATACGGTTACGGTTATCAGAATTAAATGCGATCAGCATTTAATCAGCGCCAAGTTCTTTCAAACCTACCGAAGACACCGGAGCTGAGAAACCCCGCCAAACCACAGAGTCGTTTTCAAGAGAAGCAAAACTGATTGTTGTCTCCAGCTTCCCCACATAATTGCCTCTCTGTTTCAGAAATGTTATTTTGTTTCATCGTCTCTGACTTCAGTAACAATGTGCGCTCTCCGGGAACTTGCAAATTAAAATGTTTGCTTTGACTGCCGCTTCTGAACATTGATCAATATCACTATCCCACTTGGCTACCGTTAAATTGATGTTTCTTTTTACCCGTTTAAGACGCGCACTTATTCCTCCCCTTTTATTTATTTATTTTGCTAGCGGAACATTTTTATATGTACTTACGTCAGACGGAAGAGCGTTCTAGCGTACTGTGTGGGAGTAGCGTTTAGCATCTTCGGCGCGGCTAAGATTGACTTTGTGATCAGTGGAACAAAAGGAATGAATTCTTCAGCCGCAGAAGAGAAACTACAATAATAATAATGTTTTGTCACTATTTTGTTTATTCCTGCACTATGCCAGATTCATGTCTGACGTTCGATAGCAATGGATTTTGTAACAAGTGATCTACTTTGTGTAGGGAGACAGTTCTTGAAGTTCGGCTTAATGAGAAATTAAAGGGATCTATGCGTGCGAACCAGAATAACAGGATAATTGTAAAATATTAACCATATTCGTGTCTACTTCGTCAGCCCCATGGGGTTCTTCCTTATGTTATTATGGAAGCGCTGGGGAGAGCGCTGAAAACCCCCGGGGCTGTCTCTGTTATTGATGGGCGCACGCGGAGGTGATATGCAGAAGCTTCGACGCACAAATTATACAGGTATATAAAAAAAAGAAGATTCCTCTATAGAGGGAACAGTGCTGCTTATGTGAGTGTAAGTCGATTGTCAACTCGCATTCCCTTGCCGCATTTCTCAGGAACCAAGGGGAGTCTGGCAAGTGCCCCCTCTTTCCGCTGGAGGAGAGTGCCTGATAATTTGCCCTCTGGGCATCCCTCTCACCCCTATAGAGTAGGATAAGCAGATAAAAAGCAATAAACCCTCTGGATGGAATTAAGCCATTAATATATATATATATGGGATTCATTATTATTTATTTAGTTTTTCAGCATGGGGGAAGGCAAGCAATTTGAGCAAGCAATTGAATGATTTATGTTATTATAGGATTTGTGCTTCTTTGTCCCAAAAATATTTTTTATATTTCAGAAATTATTCAGCTTATTGATCCAATCAATCCTTACGATGTCAATCTATAACTGAAGTACTAACCATTCAATATATATATCCTGGGAAAGGCACCATTATGTTACGTTAAAGGGTTATGGGATTTCAAAGAAGCCATTAGTTCAGTAAATCCTCATTATTCCCAAACTCGCAAGTTGTCTTATTGGCGACAATTGAAGCATCACCGAAAAAAAACACTAATCGCAATACTAGTGGAACACAAGTGCCCGCAGCCCAAATGTCAGCGCCTTAAAGCTCCTCACCCCTGGGCCGGATACCAACTGGCCGAGCTCACTCAGTCCCTGCACTCTAACTCAGTCTGAGTGCTGAGTGCTGAGACACAACTAGAGAGCAGCCGGTCCCCTTTCTAAGCAAAAAAAACTGCGGTACAAATAAAAGGAGGTATACTCTATATTAGTGTGTGTGTTAGTATGTGTGTGTGCGTAAGTATGTATGTTACTGTGTTTGTATGTGTATAAGCATGTTTGTTAGTGTGTTCTTGTGTGTGTGTATAAGTATGTTACTGTATTTGCTTATACTGCATATAATTATTTGTAAGAAATATATATATTAAACAGAAACACACATGAAACAAGGTTACATATTGAGCAGTTGATGATAACCGGGGGGGGGGGGGCAGAGAGACCCTGTAATTTCCCCTTGGTGCAATGGTTGTAATTCAGTATTCACGGCAACTTTATGAAACATAAGAGCAGCGGATAGCGAGAATGCACTCTATAAGGTTTATAAGTGTTTTTTCCGCCCTTTAAATGTCTGCCGTCTTCATCTCCGGTTTATGTTATAGTGGCTGAGATGTATAATCACTGTATCCGTCTAGCATTTATTTCTTAACTTTTTTATTGAAAAAGCTTCAACTTTTTATGCTGCTATTGAGAAATTAGAGAGGACATTACTTTAATAGGCGAAGCATATAAACCTACAGCATTGCCGATAATATACCTAGCATAACATTGTGTTCTATCCTTCATAGGCCAATTTTTCATAAGGAAATTAAGTGTTAACCAAGATTCCATTTAATACAGTTTGCAAAACACTTTTCTTTTCTCTTTCTAAAACTTTGACAACCGCTAAGCTGCGGCATCCATTTATCCTGATACAATTTGTTAAGAAAAAAGAAAGCCGGTCCTTTTCTCCTCCATCCCAAATAAGACAGCGACAGCTTCACATTTTACTTAGTCTTTTAAAAGGAACAGATTTCCATTAATAATTCAGACCTTTTTTTTATTAGTTTAGAGGAAGATATATAAGGAACAAAACAGCCAATGTTCTGTCCTTGAGCCGATTTCAAATATATACATATAATAATTTGTCACGCCTTTTAGGATATTTTTATTCATCCCAGTGGTTAGCGGGCTGCCATTGTGATGCTGGCCGGTTATAATGGGTTAATATAATATATATTTTTTTAAATTTTTTGGTAGGGCAGACACAATTAAAACACTTCTGCTTTATATCATTCTGGCTGAGGGTCACTGAAGATCATGCACAAAGCTCAGAATGTCATGTATAACCAAGGCAGTACAGAGACAGCGGCAGTAATGGAAATAGTTTTTTTCTTGTTTTTAATGACTTTTATTGATTTATTTTTTTTATGCATCTCTAATGCTGATGGTGCTGGCTAAGTTATATGGAAATAATGGTTTTTTAAATCATTTTTCTACTTTTTTTTTTTTTTTTTTTTTTTTAGAATTTGCCTCGCTATCAATTACTTAATTTGTGCTGAAAAACAGAACATTGATTTAGTAAGTTAAGTGAAAATCCCTATCCTTGAATGCACTTTTCAGGTCCCAACCAGCAATAATCTGCCAAGCCCTCAAGCCTTAATCTTTTGACTCGGGGGAAAGGAGCCATCCAAAAAAAAGTAAAAAAAAAAGCCATATGCAAAAACCAAAGAAATGAAAGAAAAAAGGCATGACAGCTGGTTATGCAGGAACATGTATGGTATATATACTCCTATGCACAGGTGGCCCTAAGTGGTTGCAAGATGGATGGACATCCACCAGGAGCATTGAGTATAAATGCCCCCCAGGGGATTTTTAACTAGGTATAACCCCTTAATCCATCTTCGCGTAGGAGGGTTATCTATAACTCTCATGTAAGCTATGGTATATTCACATATTCTGAGTCCCTATCCCTCTTGTACTTGGTGTCTGTACACCAAAGGGAGTATTTCATTAGTCCTCATCTCACTACACACAGGGAGGTGATCATGGCCCCTCTTGGTTAAATTCAGGTCCTGGGGACCTCGTTTTCACTATCTTTAAAGTTATTATTTAATTTTATTTATTTTATTTTTTTCTGGGGGATGGGGGGAGTCGGAAGTCAGAAGACTTTTGTCCAACAAGTACAAGTTCTCCGCTGCGAAGCAAATTCACAAGCATTCGCAGTTTAGGGAATAGAGCCCTTTGTGACTCCCGCAGCATTGAATTGAGGGATTTGTACCCCAGGAGCTGAAAATTTTGAGGGCAAACAACTATTAAGAATTTTTTTCCAGAAAAAAAGAAGCCTTTGGGCTTGTCTTATGTTAAGAATAGCCTTATGCCTGCCCCATGTATGCTTTAATCGCGTAGTTTAACAAGTCCTGACCTTTAGAATATAATAAATATATTTCAAATATTTCAAACCCTTCCACATTGTCCTGGACAAGGTTTACAATTTCCTATTGTTCAGAATGTAACTGACATCCAACCGATAATTAGAATAAAAACAATAATTTTATGCAAATTATTGTAATTGCATATTGCAAATTAACTTGTATCAGGCCTTTCGGGATAGTATAGGAATCAGATCAAAACTCAATTTCCATGCAGTATGTCCTGTACATTTTCATAAATTAACATTTATAATAATTTTTATTATAATGGAGAAACAAATTGTGCCAAATTCAATCTGGCTCAACGGATTTGACCTTCTTTAGAGTTTGTATTTCATTTTGCTTTTATATTGCATAAGAAAGAAAAAAAAACTCTATACCATTAAATGCGAACATTTTTCATACTAATACTTAAATATTTGATGTTTGCAACGTAAAAAATAATTGCTATAAATTGATAGAAGCTTGGCTACCTCTACTTCCCGTACTAGTCAAAGTTTATCGTCCATTAGAAGAAAATCTTGAGAAAATGTGGGTAAAAAAAAAAAGCCATTAGTCAGCACTCTAAAGCTGAGGAGTCCGGCCACCTTAAGGCCAACAGCTACCTGATAATGGAAGTGGGCCAGCGGCTGGATAAGTTGGCCAATCGCAAATATTTTTTTTGTGTTGACCAAAAACTAGATGCTTTACCCAAATATAAATGGGGAACAAATATCTGCTGCAGTCCCGGTAATACAGTAGTAGTCACTGCAGCTTCTCCAATCCACCTCACAATAACACATTTGATAGGCGAGCAACGGCCATCACTCTCAGCCTCTGCTAAGATAACTGTCACTGTCTCACACGCCAACTCTCATCAGTCTGGAACTGCTGCTACTGCTGCCGGTCATTGATATCCATCACACACAGTCCCTTACACTTTACCTCATCAATGAGCCCCAAAATGGCTTGTAATGGAACCAAAATGGCGGCTACACGTGGAAACTTTTGCAATTTGTTTTCGTCGGTTTCATCGGGTATCAACCTTGTTACCGGTGACTTGTATTGAATGCACGAAACAGACGATTTTCTTAAAAAAAAACAAGTTAGTCCAAATCGACAAATCTACCACTATGATAGGAGGGGAGTAACAGGATGAGACACGGTAGCCAAGATACAGGACAGGTCCCCAGAATATGGGCCTGTACTAGGCAACTGGGGACCTAAGGTCACCACCAATTTTTTATTCGTTTTTAATTAATTTTCATCTAAGTAAAGTTTCATTGACAGATAAAAGCAGTTATAATGTTACAAAACAAAGTATTTCTGCCTTAAAAAAAAAACAAAAAACAAAATACTGTCTGCGCTTCTCACCTTAATAAAGTTGGCAACAAATATATAGACATAATATAAATGAGAGGTTTTGGTTATATGAATTGGCCAAAGCATAATTAAGCTCCCCCGCCACGTCAAGGCACACTCTCAATAGGGTGAGAACCTACTCTCACCTCCTTAAAAAAAACCAAGCTCACTCACTCTTACTGCCGCTGGATCAAGCAACCTCACTTTGTACGAGACCCCGGTAAGCACCAGACTATTAAGTTCATGAGCCATAGGACTTGTAAGTAAATCTACGTTCACCAGAATCATCATGTGGCTGTTCAGACGGTGATTACCCACGCATGCCTCGTCTGTTAAGCTTTCAATAAGTATCGATATTTGGATTTTAATATTTTTTGCAGGAGCCAAAACATATTTACTTGGAAATTTCTTGGATGGAAAATATTAGACATAAAATTTGATTATAAATTATAAATCTACTGAATTTAAATTCGTATTGCACCAGTAATTACTAAAGACAAATGTCATAAAACATAAATGTCAGTTATGACTGATACAAAAACACATAAGAGGGAATAGTCAGCGTTTTGTCCCAAGTTCGCAGGGTCACAAAGTCAGGAGCTGACTAATTCTTCTCTGAATTAATGATATCTGAGCATCTCGGCTGGTGTTTTTCTGTCTGTATTATCATAAATGAAATCCCAGTTTGAATGCAGGTGACTTCATTCAGAATATATTTTCTGTCTAAGTTATGGTTTTCATAAAGACCAATTTTAGAGCCACGTTGGATTCCACCATTAGCAAACCACCGAAACCGAATGTTTGTGGCGGACGTTAATAGGGTTAACCTTGAAGAGCTTCGCGTTCAGATCATTTAGAAAGTTCTACAGTAGAACCAACCATACCTTAGTGAGTTATTGAAGAAGGTATGAAATTATTTACATCTATACATTTCAGAAATCATGTTTTATCTCACCTGGCCTCCAATCAAGGGTAGACACCAACATTGCTCATGGTGGGCATTTACCGGGGTCTGTGGTGGACAATTTAATGATCTTCTATAGACCTTCACAAACCTTGCCACGGACACTGGTGTCCTTGTACCAACACTTTGCCCATCCCCGCATCCAATGGTCAATGGTACCCTTGCCAGCTTGCTATATTTTCCATGTTTTAATGGCGTTAGAAGATACCATAAATAATATTCTCCATTTTCCTCTCTGCTCGTGAGTCGATCTACTAAATACAGCGTATCTAGGAATAGAGTTTCAATCCAGCTCTTTATTTTGTAGCAGTTTAATAACAATATGTTATATCTTATACTGATCTGTGTTCTCCTTTCCTTTTCGTCAGAGAGCCTACTACTAAGAATACATTAATGTGTTCTGATTGTGGGTTTAAAACAGGGAGGCTTGAGATAAATTTGATGTGTCTGAGGTTTTAATTTCAGGTTAGAGCATTCTCAGTAGGCATCGAGAGGAAACATATTGTGTGCTGACACAAAGGTGTTTTTAAAGAGAAATGCCAGGGGTGATAAACAGTGGGAGTCTAGGAAAAAAGCAGATTTCTCACAGTCTGCCAGGATCAAGGTATATCATTTGAATAAACAGCACTCGCTCTGTTCCCTTCAGCGCGTTTATAGTTACATTCTTTTTTTTTATTCTCTTTTTCACATTTTTATTTTTAACTGAAGTATTGATTTTGTACCAATTTGTACAGTTATGGTCAACACCGTGTACAATATATCAATATATCTGTCGTGAAACAGCTTTGATCTACATGAATTCACAGGACAGGATAAGAAAAAATAACAATTAAAAAAAGAAATGGGAGGAAATAAAGTATGAAAAATTAAATCATTGCCATGATACGATTATTGTTATTATGGAACTAGAATGTCATTGCTGTGACACTAGGCTCACCTGTGCTCATGTAAATTAGCCAATAATTGATTTAAGGCTTAAAAACTTGTATTCCTACATTCATCGTGACATTTGGTTAAAGGTCTATTTTTTTAAAGGAGACTGGATATGTTTGTAGGGGGATGGGACTGCTATGATGTAATACATAGAGAAGGAACCTTGGAAGAATGACAGGACTCCAGCATCTCAATAAATGTTTTAATTCCGCCTTTAAGCGACTGTGAGCATTGAGAAGAAA
Source organism: Spea multiplicata (assembly GCA_009364415.1). Lineage (NCBI taxonomy): Eukaryota > Metazoa > Chordata > Amphibia > Anura > Pelobatidae > Spea > Spea multiplicata. The sequence goes on from VKOC01004240.1 coordinate 34,072, forward strand.
AATAAAATGGCAGAGGGGTGATATTTTATAATATGAATATAATTATAAAATATTATGTTTATCTAAATATTAAAAACATGACCTGAATGTAATTGGGGTTGGCTAAGGGTCCCTAAGTGGAAAGATTTAACAGATCTTTATGTAAACTATGGATTTAATTATACATAACGTATAGGTTCAAGTCATTGCTGGCTGCAAAACAAATAATTTTATGCCACTTAAACATTAAAATTTATAAACCTCTTCCAATCTAGGATATGTTGTTTTCTCTGTACCCTCCTATATAACACCAACTATTAATGTAATAAGCAGCTTTCAACTCTGTACTCATTACCAATATCCGAAAAAGTTCTCAATGTGTTCTCCCGCATTGCGATTGGCCGGTTCGTGCCGCCAGCATAATGCATTAACCCTCTCACGCACTCAAAGCCGGAGTATGAACTATTTTTTGTCCCAGGTGTGTCCCAATTTAATTTCCTAATCCGACACACGCCGTAACTGTTTAACCTGCCTCCTCCTCACTCAACTATTCTGTGATTGTGGTACAAAGTTTAAAAGGTGGTTTTTCACCCAAATATCTAATGGAATACTCCAATTATTATTGTTTGCTAAGATAATAAGGCTTTTTTTTTAACATTAAAATAGTAATTAAAATCTCTTTATATGCAAAATTTCCCAAATGTCTTACAATTTAAGAATAAAAATTTGGAGAACTTTACAGACCAGTCAATATGTTTAGAGTTCTGGCACCCATGGCAGTCTGTTTATTAAAAAAAGAAGCATATTTTTACCTTTTTTTTATATATATTGTGGAAGTTGAAAAAAATTATGCACATTCTGGATGTCAGCACAATGATCTATTTACCTCATTGCTTATTCTGCTGATAGCAGATGAGATAACACTACAATCACCTGTCTACCTCATTTCTTAGTTTACTTATGTCTTGTTGGTGTCTTGGAAGAATGTGTACGTATGGTATGTTTTTTGTGTGTTTTCTTTGCTCTAAGTGCCTTGTTGCATAAGAATCAGAGTCCGCCACAACAAAGGACAAGTTGTCCCTTTATTGACCTTATGTAAGTAAAGATTGCACATGTCTGGGGGGGGGGGGGCTATTTTTCTTGACCTCTTTAAACCGTGTGTGTCAGCAAATCAAAGTAAATATACCAATATGCTAATAACTGTTTGCACTTCTTTGCCTATATATTGTTAGAAAATTAAGGAGGGGAGAGAGAGAAGTCTGCAAACTGGACTCTCCCCTGTGCGCACTTGAATAAAGAAGCTCTTGCTTACTCAACTCATTGAACTGGTGTCGTCAGATTTCTTGCCGACATTCACACTATAAAGTAGATGTATGATTGACATACCTGGGAACTTCCCAGAGCACTTCCTGTTCTGGGGGAGTGGCTTTGTAAAAAGGTGGAGCTAATGGTGTGTGGAGGTGGCCCTGACAGCCTTTAGTGTGAGGGGAAGTGGGCGGAGAGTAGGGTGGAAGTGGGCAGATAGTAGGGTGGAAGTGGGCATGACCCAACATAGTGGACATGACCCAACACAGACCCTGAGAAACCTGTGCTTCACCCGGAGACTCTGTGTCAAACCTGGAGTATTCCCAAGTACGCCTCTCAAAACAAAGCAATCTAAACTCATTTAGTCATTTAAAAATATAAAGTATAACGGAACGATGATGAGACCATTATGTCAAAATCGTGAGACCCACCTAAATAATAATAATAATCATTCTAGAGAAAACAAGTCAGTGAATGCGACACGTTCTTCGACATCAGTTTATCAATTCCCAGAAATATTTCTCATAGGATATGATTAAAAGATAAAAAAAATATATTTATCTGCACAAACCTGATTTTGAGCAAAACTGTAAGGATCTGAAATACCTCTGCCGCTGTATTTTACAGAATGAAATTCAAGGGTTGTAACAATTTTACAACAGACAGCCATAAAAAGCCATATTGCATTGAAAATAAAATGGAAACTCAGTGTGGGTCAGCAAAAAAAAAAAAGATAAAAAAATGGATATTCTGCCTGGATATTAGCGGTATAATAATTAATGACTTCGCTTTCATACGTTATAATTATATAATTGGTGTTGCGTACAAGGTTTATGGATAGTGACATGCAAATTTGCACACAGTAGGTGTGAAAATCCTAGCTTCCTATCAACATTTTCATAGAAATTCCCTGAACGCTTTATCTGTTTAATTAGCAAACTTGCACATTAGCCCGGGCCCATGAAAACAGAGAATACATGGAACTATGACCTCATCGCTTCATCGCGTGGATCGCTTGGTAACAACATGAGCTGCGGTTAGATCTGGAAGGAGTTCCAAAGATATTTAACGAGAATCTTTAGGGGTCACGGCCCTAAAAGTAAAAGGCTTGTGCCCACACACGCCGTGTAGTAAAGATTAGCTTGAAAAGAAAGGAAAGTGTCAGTTGTTTTACTTTATCATAAATGATCTGTATTGACATATGACATCATCCTCTTAACATTTCAAATGGGGCTACTGAGATGTCTGCCCCATAGCGACCTATTGATGATTATTTAGTATTTATGTCACGGAGAAAGGCGTTTAGAAGAATTATGTATTTTATTTCATTTATAAACCCATTTTCCCTATTTTTTTAATAAACATCATTGTAACTTTTAGGGCTGTATACGCATTATTGTAACTTTTAGAGCTGTGGAACACTGTGATCTACTCATACTCTGCAAACGTTCTGAGAGCCTAGAAAAGAGGGGCATCAGGAGAAGAAAAAGGCTTTAAATATATATTCACCATGGGAATTGTGGTGCACATATAGTGCACTTCTGAAGTATATGGACCTTGATTGTGTGCCCCTACCCAGCATGATTGACAATTCACACCAAGGCTCTGTTTGTGTACAAGGAGGATCCGTCATATCTTAGTATGTGCATGGAGGAGGGCTTGTACGTTGTGTGGAAGAGGGTGGTTGGACAGTGTTGTGTTCGGGGGCTGAAGGGCTGTATAAGATAGAAGAAAGAGAGAGAGAGAGATGAATGTGAAGAAAGAAAGAGGGGTGAGAAGAAAGGAAGAATAGTGCCAATGAATCACATAAATAAATCAGTCAATAAATTACGTAGATGCGGAACTCTGTTACATACCATACCTGGAAACTCTCTCGGCTTCACCCTCACTGGGTGACCACACTCCCCGTCCATTTCTCTTTAAAAAATGGCGTGTGTCTAGCGGCGTCAGTAGGACCACAAGGGGGGCTCTGGAAGGCCGGAGCCAGAGAGTTCCCAGGTATGGTTACATACACACGGCCACACACTCATATATTAATGGAGGGCATCTTCTATGTGAGCAGTGGTAAAGGTAAGAGGCCCGCCATCTTGGCATTTCCACAGTTCGCCAAATAGTCGGTCCGCGGGTCTAGAAGTAAGGAATGCCCTCTCTTTCTAGAACTTATTTAAGAATTGAATTTCTTTGTTGTTCCTCCACAGCCGTGGAATGTTTTCCTTTTGTCCCGTAAGTCTATTTTTCATTTAAGAGGCTGTTATCTCAAGTTGTTCTTCATTGTAACCGTTCCATTTAACCACTGAGACTATCCAGCTAACTGTACGTGGATTAATGCGTCTGATTACTAGCCGGCGTTTTGTGTGTCTCTAAAAGGCTATTATTGACAAAGCTGATTTGAATGTAGTTTGTTAAAAGCATCATCAATAATCTATATTACCAGGAATGTTAGCCATTTTAATACAATGGGCATTATATATATAAAAAAATGTGATTCTGGTACATTTAACAAAATATTCACCATAACAGCCAATGGGGTGTTCCTGATATAGTTACTTTAGTGATTAAATCAATTTTTCAGGGAGATTTTCCCCAAAAAAGTACTCAAATGCCCCAAATCTTAGATACAATACTTAAGGACTTTGTTAATACTAGATCACTTAACTTTTACATTACTGACAGCTTTTATTTGTTTTCGTACCCTGTGCTGTTAGTATAATTTATATCTATGTTGCATATACAGTACACAGGTTTCAGAACGACGCCAGCTCTGTATTCTGCTTTAAACAAACATATCTCAACAGCCCTTCCTTATCTAGATGCCCCATAAAATAAAACACTCTAACCGCGGTCCCCCTTAATGGGACACTCCAGCCAGATTTTCTTGAAGCCCCTTTGCAAATGCATGGAGGGTATTCCACAGAATCTGCCCCATATACACATTTGCCCCTTCCCCCCAGCTATTTACCAAACAGGAGATATAAGGAGAGTATTGGCTGCTCCAGAGCTGACCCTGGGAACGATGACGGTTGGCAGCCGCTGAGACCCCAGCCAGTGACAGGAATCATCAGACCATGGAGGAGCCTTTCTTTATAGTTCCTGAATAATGTATATTAAAGTATGCTCAGAGTACTGTAATACGCATTATTAGAAGGGCTGTTAGGACCGCTGTTAACCGTCCCTTCACATTACAGACTTCAGCCAAGCAAAACTAATGTTCCAAAGTTGGTGAAACATTGAGGTGATCGAACATAATTGCAATTCTAAATCTGACAGCCGGGGAAGGTCTGCACAATGGATCCGTTTAGTGAATAAAGCTGCCCCCGTCCAGCTTTTAAGAACTGTATCATTACAATATCACCCCCTATTAAACTTATTTTCAGAAGGGCAAGTCATAGCTGGACACAATGTATCACCGAAACAAACAATTAAACCGCGGGTTTCCATTAACAGAACATGTTACTTCCAGTGTTATTTAAATGATATTTAAAACCTTAAATATCAGCATCTTGATACATAGTATATTATATGTCAGCAAGTTGCTTAAAATCCAAATGTTCCTATTAATGAGGTCATCGGATTCAGCTTCAGATTAATATAATTAACATCATATTGAGAACGGAGTTTGAATATATTTCACTTATGAAAACAGCTTCAATGGCAAATACAGAAATATTCACACATTTGTAAATGTAGTCATAAACTTTTCCATCTCCGCAGCCATCGTTCTCGCTGCTGGGCTACGGCTACATGAGGTCATCTTATTATTCAACATGATCAGTCCACAATCAGCATATGGAAAAAACATAATGGAATGATTATATCAGAACTCATGTGGTGGTATAAATTAGGAATAGCCAATACTCTTACCCATATGGGCAGTGTACAGTGAGACCTCAAACGGGTGCAGCCGCTCTGGTCCCCCTCCGACACCAAATCAAGGAAAAACATCAGCAGATCCGAAAAAAAATTGTGTAAATCCGCCAGAACGTCCGTTAAAACCATAAAGCTCTAAGAGCAAGACAAGGGGTCTGTGTCTTACGCGTTTCGCCCATATGAGCTTAATCATAGTCTAAGTAAGATATGGATTCTCTGTCTTGCTCTTATGTTTCTGTAGAAGAACAATAAAGCCTTATCGTTTTAATGGACGTATTGGCGTATTTACACAATTTTTTTGCGCTGCACAATCTGCTCAGGTTCCATAACCCAGTAACACTTGGGCCAGTCTAAAGACTGCAAAGATGGAGGATCTGGAGGTAATGCAGTTTCATGGTTAATGATAGACAATGGGCGATAGGCAAAGGTAATTAAAGTCTTCTTTGAATGCAGACAATGAGCAATACTTATTGGTCATTATTATGGGAATCTGAATGTTTATGCCTTTTATGTTTTTTAGATCAGCAGTAGAATGGGTCGTACTGAAGGGTTCCGTGACTTTAAACGTGGCCATAGGATGCCATCATGTGTCGGTTCATGAAATTTCTGCCCTGCTAGATCTGCCCCTGTGCTCTGTATCTATTATTATTGTGAAGGGAACAAAAGCTCAGTTATGAAGCCGAGGGATGTATTGCGTAAAAAACGTTGGTCCAAACTGCCTCTGGAAACAACATTAGCACGAGAGCTGTGCGTCGGGAGCTTCATGAAATGGGTTTCCATGGCCAAGCAGCTGTACACAAGATCACTGTGCACAATGCCAAGCGACAGCTGGAGTGGTGTAAAGCCACCACCACTGGACTCTGGAGCAGGGGTAACATGTTCTCTGTAATGATGAATCACGCTTCACTATCTGGAGGCCTGTTGGCCGAATCTGGGTTCAGTGGATGCCAGGAGAACGCTACTTACCGGAATGCATGGTGCATAATGTTCCAGCATGACTGTGCCCCTGTGCATAAAGCAAGGCCTATCTGAGTGAGTTTGGTGTGAAGGAACTCAAGTGGCCCTGACCTGATCCAATTGAACACCATTGGGATAAACTGGAAAGCTTATTACGAGCCGGACCTTCTCATCCAACATCAGTGTCTGACCTCACAAATGTTCTACTGGATGAATGGGCACAAATCCCCACAGAAACTCCCCAAAATCTTCTTTTCCCAGAAAAGTGAAGGTAGCCACAAATAGGAGCCAACTTCAAATTAATGCCCAGGGTTTGGGAATAGGATGTCCAACAAGTTCATATTGGTGTGATGGTCAGGTGTCCACATACCTTTGGTTATATAGTATGCCTAGATAAGTTGTACAAAATAATAATAATAATAATAATAATAATAAAACAAATAATAATAATTTTGTACAATTATTATTATTATTATTACTAGAGTCACCTTTAGGCTGCATCTATCTTTATATATTGTTTTAACCATTCTAAACCAAAATGTAAACATGTGCAAAGATAGTGTGAACACAAACATCAAACGTAACAAATGCCACGTGTCCCGAATACCAAAACCAGCGAAAAACAAAACCGAAAGGGGAGCCGGTTCTTTTTTACGTATTGCGCTATTGTGTATTATTTATTGTTTTTCACGGCGTCTTAGTGTCCCTGCGCCATCCCCTTTCGGTTTTCCTTTAACCATTCTGAAAAAAATGCAAAAACCAAGAACAATATGTTTTGTATCAAAAACTTTATTCAATAAACAAAAGAATGCACCATTGGGTTTACATTTCTATAAAAAAATGAATATGAGACTGTTCTACAGTGCATTAAAAAACCCTTTTTTTCTCCTCGAAGTAGTATACAAGATTGTGTGTAGAAACAGTCAGTTTTTTTTTTTAAACTAGAAGCAAGTTTCCTTTCTGAGAACAAAATGTACATTTAAATATCGAGATCACTAATCTAATTATGTTAACAATGCTAAAATTGGACAATTTTTAAGAAATCTACTGGCTCGAGTTAACTTTTGCAAGTTTTACTTGCTTTTTTATTGGTTTTTATTTTTTTGCCATGGTTTAAAGCTGACGTACACCCATTTCTTTTTTCCGGTTTAAAAAAAATAGATTAGCCACAGCTTCTTAAGTACATTAAGAACGACAACAAGTATCATTGCTTTAAAAAATAGATCAATCACTTTAAAAGGACCGTGACGGACAAAACATATTTTTTTTTTTTTTCTTTTTTTTTTTTGTAACAGCACAAACCGCCAAATTTTTAGACATGCAGCGAACTTTAAAATTGGAACTTTCATTTAAACGGATGAAAAAGAATTGCGATATAAATTCCAGTCCCACATAAAAAGGTTTTGAAGGTTCTTTAAAGGTTTCGGTGATATACCTGCACGGTTCGCATGCTCTCAGGCTGCCCATACGATGAAAATGGGTGTATTCCGACTCGATTTCCCATTTTTATTTTTGTATTTTTCCTATAGATCTGTGAAAAAAGGGGACTTTTTGTCGGCCTGTAGATACAATGGCCCTAGGATGGTGAAAACAGGCCTCCCAAGCAATCAATATCTACGATCTTAGGGATTTATTCACTAAACGGCGAGTTAAGGCAAATCATCTCTAATTTTCCCCTCTCAGCTTCACTTATTATTTCACTATTTTGTCACTGATCCTACCATTCACCTAATTAAATTTTGTAATAATAATATTAATGTTAATATTTCAATGGGTATTTTCGACATTATGCTGGAATTTCCTTTTACACAATTTAAATGCATCCCCATAATAAGGTTATAGCAGAGGTGGGGGGGTAGAAGGATGGCAGTAGGTCAGATCCTCTATAGGGTGCAGACAGACTCCATTTTTTATTAAAACAGAATAGAAATATAAAAATGAATGCCTGTTTCTTTTACAATGCACTACAAAGCGCCATCCCCAACGCGTTTAGATCATGTTAGTTAAATCTTTTCTAAATATTAAAGTATGCTTTATCCTGGTCCATTTAGCAAAGTTAATGTTGACTTTTTTTTTAATGAATTCTTGCAAAACCCACCGTTTAGTGAATACACTCCGACATAGTCCCCAATACACCCGAACCAGTCCCTCTCTCTCCCTGTTATCAGGAAATTCAATTCTGTGATTAGGAAGAAAAGGATTGGGACAAAGAATTACAATAACTGGGACAACCTTTATTACTTAACACCCGATTTGCTGCATTTGGTGAATAGAAGCAAGGCTGCAATCGCAAGCAGAAAGCGCTGTCGGAACGTAAAGCATATCCACATTGGCCGGTTAAAACAACCGATTTTGGCTTTCCAGTTGAATTGCTGGAATTTACCGTAGATTAAATAGATAAATACACTACTATAAAAAAGACAAAACAGGCTGTGTACCCCAGCTTTAAGATCCAGCGCTAGCTATTTCTGAGATAAATTAATTTAGCTAAAAAAAAGGAAACATACTAAATAATAAATTAAATAATACTTATAAAAAAGCACACCCTCCCTCTCCCCTCCCCCGATTTCTGACAATTCCCTAAGATGGGAACCGACAGATCAACTTTACAATTATAAAAAATGTTTTTTTTTGTTTTGTTTTTTTAAATCTACCGCCATTCTCTCTTGCACCGAAGACATGTGCAGCATAACGTGGACCATACCAGTTTAATCATGAGGGGTGAACCAACGCGTGGAAGGAATGAGGACATGATTTGGAACCAAGAAAAACCTTTTGCTTGTTCCGAAGACAAAAAGTACAGGAACGTTTTGAGTGAAAGTCTATATTTTATATTTTTATATTTATATTTTTGGGAGGGTAGTTGCGGATAGAGAAGGGAAAGCCAATCAGTACAAAGTTTGAAATGATCTTGTCGAGCTATGCACAGCTTCTTCGCAAGCACCTCCAAACCGGCAGAAGTAGCAATTTTGCCACGGGGAAACTGACGCAAAAGAATTCATGTTTCCCGTGCCGGTAGCTATGGTTACAGCTACTTTTAACACTTTTCACCAGAATAACTGAAACTTTATTAACGCCAAACTCCCCCAACATCAAACTAAAAAAGAATGGGACTAAATTAACGGGATATAATTGTGCCATCATTTTCCAAAACAAGGAAGAAAAATGTTTGACTGCTAGCTGAAGAAATCCACACAAGCTGTGGCAGGAGGACTATCGATTGACCTGACCGGCCTTGCTGGCTCAGAATATATACGCCGAGGCAATCGGGCAGATCTCTGGAGTTTAACGGAATCTGAAGGAACAGCCAAGCGTTTGTCTAACGCTTAACCGGAATGGTAGAAGTTTTATGCAGTTTTATGCATAGATGGTAAATGGACTCTTCCTATTTGCTCTAAGGAGGTTAATTGGCCATAATAGCTGTTGTGGAAGCTTCTTCAGGTTTTATCTTTTTCCTTGCAGTTCTATAAACCGGGCGATTTACTTCTGGATTCTCGCTGCTGAAGAATGGAGGCATCAATGTTGCATCCAAAGCAGATAAGCTTCTCTTGCATCACAATTCGTTAACATTAAATTATATTAAAAACCTGTTCTTGTATCATTGGTAGAACTGGGGGAACTTATATAGCTTCTGAAGGCCCATCAAAGGTGACCTTCTGCTGGAAGAGCTTGGCTAGCCCTGTGTAATGTATAGTTAAATTTAGTGATATTTCCTCAAAGGATCCTCCCAGATTAAACTATGCATTATCTAGGACCAGATCTGCCCCTCTTGCAGGAGAAGCTTGCCAGTGTTGGCTCTTCATGATAAATAATGAAGTGAGGGAGTTGCATCTTCTACTCTCCTGCCAACCCCCTCTTTAGAGGGAGATCCTTTCTCTGCAAGCGTATGTCTCCGCACGTGACGATAGGGTCTATCTCATACATGCCTCTACGGTCTCTCTCTCTCTCTTCTTATGAGTTTTCCCCTGACTGTTCTTGTTAAGGGAAGAACTGTCTATAGCCTGAGTTAAGCCTTTAAGAATGTTCAACTATTTAACATTCGCGCCGGTAATTACTGTATGGCAAAAAAAATGCAGTGTGATAAATTGTATCTGTTCCTTAAGTCAGATAGCAGATCCACGTTCACTTTCTTCTGTCTGATATCAGCCATGAATCTTTACTAAAAAAAAATGCATTCAAAGGACTATTTGTCGATATTTGTGCTGTTGGGAAGAATTAACTGAATTTTTGATGTCCCAGCGGTGAAAAATAAATAATGTGAATTCTATCACATTGTGATATAAACCCTTTGAGTGCAGGACGAGTGAGCTGTTAATGTCTCGCCCTACTAGCGTTACAGGGCACTGGATAGTTCACCAAGCGGGCAACCAAAAGGCAACCAAAGACACACATATGGAATAACACTCGGTTTTTAAACCCAAATATTCAGTGTCACAAAGCACTCGCTGACTGTGAAATAGTGATGAGGCGTAAGCGTCCGAGAGGCTTTTGGATCTTGCAGAAAACGAGATCAGTCCCCGAGCCCCTCCCCCCAATAAAAAATCGATACTGTCGTTTCTATGAGGAACCAGGTCAGAAGTAATGAATTATTCTCCGATGTAAGACGAATCTTTCCTGTGTAGAGTAAATGGTAGCAAAGGTTCTTTGAAAGAATGTTGATCCATGAGCGGGATTTTAAAACACTGGTACGCTGCAAATATTCCTGGGTATTCAATTAACTATTTCTTTTTTTTGTCACCAGAACAACCCACAATCCATCGCTCTGCAATAAACTGCAGGGCACTCTGGCATCAAAGGAGTTAATTTCCTCTTCAATGCAATTAGAAGGCAGAGCCTGTGATGGCATTAAGTTGCTTCATCAAACCCTCCAAGCTTGCCATCTGTTCACTTAAATCATCTTGCTCGTATACCTGAAAAAAAAAAGAAAATAGACAAAAATTGGAATTTGTAGATTGAAGCATGTTTAGTTTCCAGAAATCATTGAATAACTTAGGGGGTCCCGAACACCTTCCAGACCCCCGTGTTCTCTGCCGATCTTTTTCTGAGCAGAGTAAATGGCACTTAAAAGCTATTAGAACATGATGGCGCTATATCAAACAACCAGGGCCGGCCCTACCATGGAGCCAAGTGGGGCAATAGCTCCAAGCGGAACTTTTGAAGAGGCGGCACTTTGCTGCCCCAAGCCCTTTTTTTGTTTTTAAAGCGGAAAAGAGAGAGAGGGGCGCCGAGTGGTTTTCGCTTACCAAGTTGTAAGTACCCGCTCGGCGCCCCTCACCTCTGCGAGCCCTCTGGCTTGGTCTCCGTGCCAGCTTGTAATGCTGAGCGCCAGAAGATGACGTCATTTCAGCATTACAAGCCGGCACCGAGACCGAGCAGGGAGATTCACCGCAGGACTGCTGAAAGGTAAGTATAAGGGGTGGGAGGGATAGGGTAGATAATAGGGAGGGAGAGGAAGGGTAGATAATAGGGAGGGAGAGGAAGTCTAGATAATAGGGAGGGAGAGGAGGGGAAGATAATGGGGTGGAAGAGGAAGGGTAGATAATGGGGGGGCAGCATTTTAAACAATTTGTATTCATTTTCTAATTTCCATACTGAGCTAAGAGGACTGAGCCCTGTCAAAGCAACAGAAACCACAGCCTGATGTTGTAGTACGAATCCCATCATCCTTGCAATTCAGTGACAGAACTAACCCTATTTTAGTGGATAATGGGCCGTATTACTCAATAAAATAAATAAGTGGATAAAGTCTATGGAAGTTTGTGATCTCCGATACATCTGGAGAAGAGACCTTTGAAGTTTTGATGTGACTCCGCGTTAGGACATTAAAACATTTACTGCTCGACATTTCTACGTAAACTTACACTGGCCGGGTCATCTGTGTGTTTGTGGCCTTCTTCTGAAACATCTGGAGCTGTTGGAACTGAGACTGGGAGTAGCGGAGATCTTGCTTTCCCTGCCAGCCCGAGCGACGCTGTCTTTACTTGCGGCTTCGGAAGGCTGGACCCTGCAAAGGACACATTATGGGTTAATTATCACGATTCCTGGATTATTTAAAGGCTTAAACCTTAATCAGTCCATTGTACAGCGCCTCGGAATATGATGGCGCTATATAAAACAATAAATAATAATAAAAATACTTGGTTTTGTCTTAGATTCAGGATCCGTATGCTTATACCATGCATGGTTAAATCCCTTCACTGAATTACCCTCTACCACTTCTGCTGGAAGGCTGACTGTTCCTCTTATCCATTGTTTGAGTGCCAAAAGGTATTAATATTTGAAACTACCGTATCAGTCATGTATCAAGAATGCAACACACTGTGTATTAATGTAGATTTGTGGAAACATTTTTTAAATAAATTATCTAATTTCCTAAGAATTTGGATTAGGGTTGGAATGTGGGTTTAATTGTGTCTCTAATTAAATCCTATCCCTAACAGAAACCGTACATACAATATATATATACTGTATATATTAATATTATAATATATATTATATATATATATATATATATATCATATATATATATAAAAATAATAACTATATATATATAAACAATAAATACTAATAATTATATATTATATTTTAGGAATGCTGCTGTGGAATCCGTGGCCAATATATAACCTAATTATTAATAATTTAATTATAAAAAATCATTAATCTGTATTTAACAGACTCGCTCAGTCTTATTACCCGCATTCCAGCCTCGACATGTTTCTATCCTCCTAAGAAATAATACTCAAAAATACTTCGATTATTAACTCCGTTCGCCTGGCAGAAAGTGAAATGTCATCAAGTGAAAGAGCCCGAAAGTAAGGGAATTAATTCGGCTTGGGTTTGCAGATTCTGTGCCAAAGAACGTTTCCTTGTCATCCCAACTAATTACGAGGAGCGCGATAGCAGCCAGCGGGAGGGGGGCCGGGAATAAGCACATAATGAGATTGTGTCGCCGTTTGATCCGAAGACGGTAGGCTGCCAATATATATAACATCCGATTGTTGAAGGAACATACGAGACTGCCAACCATCTCGATAGCAAACACGCCGCGCGGGCGATATAATAGTTACAACAGATTTAAGACAAAATAAATAAAACAGAAGAAACAGCTGAGCCCTAGCGTTCGCTCGTTGGCAGGTTTTTCCTGCGAGGATTTAATAAGGAGAAGTAAGATCCAGGCTTTCAGAACTGATGCCCTTACAGACTGCCTACAGGTCACAGCGTGATACAAACAGTCTACGTTACCATGTGAACGGGGCAAACATCCTTTCTTCTTTCGAATCAGATGATGGTATATAATCCAAATGGGATCATTTAAACCCAAACGCGGAATCTGCCGGCAGATCAGACCTATCCGGCCCGTTTTTCTCGACCTTGCTCGGTTCTTGGTCTCGATTCTTTATGCCCATCCCGAGTAAATGCGTACCCTCCAAGTGTCCTCGTTTTTATTGGGCAGTCCTGGTTATCAAATCTCCCACTTGTGGTTATCACGGGCTGGTTGGGGAGATCCTCTGATCTCGCTGACGGATCCAGGCAGCAGTAAAAGCGGCGGAGGTCTGTGCCGTCAGAGGTCTGTGCCGTCGGCAAACCTCCGCTGCGGCTCTCATGCAGGTCACCTTGCGATGCTCTGCAGCTGCACAGTGAAGAGCTCTTCGGGTAAGGCGCGCAGGTGCAGTCCCTCTCACCCCACAACTATTCTCCCTCTGACCCCATTTCTAGCCCAACATATAGTTAGGGGTATATAAACGTGCCTCGGCAGGTATGGACTGGTCTGTCTTCACATTTTAGACATTTTTTATATATAGCTAGTGAAAGTTCGCTATTTTGGCAGAATATTAAGTATATTGCAGGTATTCGTATCGGGGACATATGTGCCTTTTTTGCATTTTTCTACCAGCAAATTTGTAGAAATTTCTAAAAATAAAAATCTAGAAATTTGTATATTTTCTGTTTAAAAGATTTTGTTGTTTCTCATGGGAAGTATGACAGGCGCTGGCGGGAATGGATGGGGCGTTCTGATCAGTGGGCGCACCATACTGTGATCGGTTCTCTTCCAGAACATCCTGCAAATTATCAGCTCGTCTTCCCTGCGCTGCAGTATAGGCGATAATTGGACCACCTTTTTAATTGAGGTTTCTGTGAGCGACACTCATTTTGATCTGCATTAAACCGACTTAAAACATCCCACAGACTTTCTGTTCAACAAAACGCTCTGCTTTTTTTCTTCCGGTGGCACGGACATTTGGCACGGGCATTTGGCACGGACCTTCTAAAGAGGGATAGTTGGGATGTACACTACTGTTCACAAGCTTGGGGTCACTCAGCTGTTTTCATGGAAATATCTGGGTGTAATATAATTACAAAAGGGTTTCTAACGATCAATTAGCCTTTTACACTTAAACTTGGATCAGCGAAAACAACGTGCCATTGGAACACAGGAGTGATGGGAGTGATAAAGGGCCATTG
>VKOC01004241.1:0-31548 GCA_009364415.1 Spea multiplicata
AACTATACATTATACAGGGGCCGGTCACATTATACAGGGGCCGGTCACTGATTTATCTATACATTATACAGGGGCCGGCTCAGTCCTTCCTGTAAGAGAAGCCATTCATAATGACTTGGGGTTTTCTGGATAAACTCGGTTGCTCCAAACCCTATCAGCAAACTTTAACCCCTGGATGAGATTCGGTAAACATTATCCTTGTGGCAAAAACCCAGATCAGCGACTCGGTTTTATATAAACCCATAAACCCAGATAACCCGATAATCAGAAGCTCTGCGATGCCAAAATATTTACTGATTGGAAGTCGACTGAGTTTATAGGTGAAAAGTATTTCTTTATATCATAGAAATGCCATTTTCAGACATTTTAATGGTCGTTCATACAGATATTCTATAGGCTCAGAGAAACCCTACGCTCTCTTCATTCATTCACCTTTACAGCCCGGGCTTAGTAACAACGGGGCAAATGACAGGAAAATTATAACTCTGTTATACAAAATCAATGATTTTCTTGATACTTCTGACCCTTAACGAAGATCTCAGCATCGCATGTGGACCTTTGGGCGTTTTTACTCTTCTTAACTTTTCATAAATTACATTTATTTATATAAATAGGGTGTATAGTGAAAATGTATAAGAATCATATTGGTACAGGAGGAGAATAGGGCCCTGTTCTTGCAAGCTTACAATCTATTCCGTGGTCGAGGTAGACAGTAGGAGATGACTCCTTGGGTGAGGATGAGTTGATTATGGGGGTGATATGGGGAACCGTTTTGATCTTGCAGGTTGGGGTAAGAATGTAGAAAGAGACTGTAGGAGATGGCTGAGGGAACAGAATCAAGTGGGCAGGTGGTGAGGTGGAAGGATGAGTGAGGTGGAAGGATGAGTGAGGTGGAAGGATGAGTGAGGTGGAAGGATGAGTGAGGTGGAAGGATGAGTTCCTCCACAGATGCTCAGCTGTAGGTGATGTGGGTCTGTGTGGAAGGCCATGGCTGGGGTGGGAGACGTGTCGGGTGGCACACAGGAGGAACCTCGTCTAGGACCGAGGCCAGCGTCTGGTTGTACTCAGCTGAGGCAACTTCAGGACAGACTGAGGAAGAGATGGTTGAATGGAGAGGGAGGAGTGTGTTTGTAAGCTTTAGAGGGTTAATGTCGTCGTGCGGTGTGGGAGGTATGGCAAGGCTTTGGAGGTTGTTTTGGAGTGTTTGGTTGTTTGGTTGTTTTGGAGGTTGTTTTGGAGTGTTTGGTTGTTTGGTTGTTTTGGAGGTTGTTTTAGAGTGTTTGGAGGTTGGGGTCAGACAGCAAGAAGGGAGATCATACAAAGATGGGAGAACACCGGGTCAACTTGGTGGCCGTCGCGGTGCGTAGGAGAGGTGGTCGCTTGTGATAGAATAAAGGAGGAGGTGAGGGATAATAATTTAGCGGCAGCAGAAGATGAGTATGAATTATCAATAGGTATATTGAGGCCCCCCGGGATTAGCGTACACACTGAACACACAACTGTCATTAGTACCCGGTGGTCCTAGGAGGGACCGGCTCTTAAACATGTCGCTGTTATTAGTACCCGGGGGCCCTAGCAGGGGCCGGCCCTTAAACATGTCCCTGTCATTAGTACCCGGTGGCCCTAGGAAGGACCGGCCCTTAAACGCATTACTGTTTCTTTGGCCCCTTCCAGACGAGAGGTGTAACACTTCACCGCCGTCGGTACACAGAGTGTGCGCCGGCGGCCAAGCTCTCGGATAACAGGGAGCATTTCAGTTCACGGACTCCGACCCAAACTAGAACTTCCCTCCTAATCGTATCGCGACACAGAATATCAGTCCGGAGAGCTTTACCCGAGTGCTAACAGCAGAATTGCAGGTTCTAGAGCAGGTTCTAGAGCGGGGAGAGGGTCGCCGGCCGACAGGCAGCCAAACAGCGTCCAGGGTGGCAGGACCAACAAGATGGCCGTTAATATCACTAAAGAGTTTGAACCAACAAAAAAGTTCCCTTACAGGTTACACAGAGGACGCCCTTTAAAAACACACTAAAGTAGAAAAAAAAACATAGAAAAAGCGACTTTGGGAAATTTAGACTGAATTTCCTGTCTGTTTCTATCCACGGTGACCTGATAAACATAAAGATGCAGACCTCGTATATTATTATTATTATTATTATTATTATTACTATTATTATTATATTTATATTACTATTATATTATCATTATATTATATATTTTTGTATTATTATTATTTATTATATATTATTATTATTATTTATTATATTATTATTATTATTATTATTTATTACATTTGATTTTTACAGCCACATTATCAGATTCTGAGGTGGCCGGAGCCATCATAATTACCATAAAATTTATTGCATGAAAATCAAAGTGCGGGGCGTGCGAGAGACCCCCGGGCGCTCTATAGAGGACCCCTGGAGAAGAAGCATTCTGTGTATGGAGCTGATGACCGGGTCACCTGCGACCTCCTGTCCTTTAGACCTGGGAGCTCCTGAAATATTTGGCTATCAGGTGGTCACTGAGGACAAACGAGTTCCTCTCGGCTTAATATGAGGTAAGCGGGCAGGGAGCCAGGCGCGGGGCTATTGTGGGATCTCGTGTATAAATACCGTGTGTAACACAGGTGTGGCGATTACCTGAGAACACGGCCCCAGCATGGAGCTCCTCGGACTCTCCACCTTACTGCTCGTGGTCTGCGTCGTATTCCTGCTCTATGCTTTAACGCAAAGCAGTCCCAATCCGGGCAAAGCGCGGCTCCCCCCCGGACCGACCCCGCTGCCCGTTTTGGGGAACATTCTTCATCTCAATAGAAAGAAGGTCTTCACGTCGTTTGTTAAAGTAAGTGAGAAAAAGAGCTAAAACAGGGAAAAAAAAGGTAAAGAACCAGAAACGACCTCCGAAGACAGGGGGGGGCTCTAATTTTTATTGAAAATTAAAAACTACTATTTTAGTATTTGACGTTGATTTTTTTTCAAGGAATTCTCTGGCGGTTTTTAATTTATTTAAAGGAAATTTGGCATTTCGTTTTTTAATATATTGTTGAAAAAAATGAGGAAACAAATTTTCTGTTAAAATGTAAAGTTTTTTAAGGGCTAAGTAAATGTAAATGGTTTATTTTGTCGCCCACAAATTCACTTAAATCTAATAATTTTGTTGCAGATTTCTAGGAATAATATTGTCTATTATTTTTGGAATCTTACTATTTTTTGTGCCCATTCGGTATATAATATGCTACAATGATAATAGTTATATTTTAACTTTTTAACAAATCTTTAACATTATTGTCCAATTTGAACGTATTAAGCTGGATTTAATGACTAGTTTAATATTACTTTTTTTTATCTGTTTACTATATTTCTTTAACTGAATTCCTATTCTGCCTGTAGAGATAAATTTACCTCTGTAAAATGATTTATAATAATTTCATTATGTTGCTGTTTTTGTACATTTTCTGTTATTCTGTTATTTGTTTTAAGACGATGATGAGAAGGATATCTTTTTGGCTCCACAAACATTTTGTTCATTATTGGTTAACAAGTTAGGAGAAAATTAACTTTTAGTAGCTTCAGATTTGATATTTTGTTTAATATTTTAATACATATTTTTTTCTGGGTAGATAATAATACTAATAAACACAAACATTTAATAACATATTAAATAATAGAAGAAAATAATAATAATAATAATAATAATAATAATAAAAGAAAATAATAACATAATAAATAACAATAATAATAATAAAATGATGATGATGACGACAATGAAATAATAATAATAATAATTAAAATAATAATAATAATAAATAATAATAATAATATATTTAATAATAATATTTAAGGGTCTGCATTTCCCGCCCCTCTAGCTCGGTGAGAAATATGGTCCGGTCTACACCGTTTACATGGGCATGGAGCGAGTCGTGGTCCTCTATGGTTACGAGGCGGTGAAAGAGGCTCTGAACGAGCGCGGGGAGGAATTTTCTGGTCGGGGGCACATGCCGCTTCTGGATAAGATAACCGATAATGGTCACGGTGAGGATCGCTTCCCTCGTTAGGAAGGGCCGCCCCGGGGAGGTGAAGAGGAGCGCAGCATTTTGTCTCATTACTTGTTTAACGCTAAATCTTCATCGGCCCATTAAATATCCACGGGCTTCTGCTCTGCGGGGGCGGCCATTATCGCTGAAAATACCCCGCCCTCATCTCGCCCCCTCCCCGGCGTTTAGCCCCCTTCTGTGTGCGTCGGCCCGTGGCGCGAGGGACTTTCTTATCCATTCTATTCTCTATCGCAGGCGTCATCGGCAGTAACGGCGAGCGCTGGAAGCAGCTGCGCCGATTCTCTCTCATGACCTTGAGAAACTTTGGGATGGGGAAGAGGAGCATCGAGGAGCGAATCCAGGAGGAAGCTTCTTTCCTCATCGAGGAGCTCAGGAGAACCAACGGTGTGTGAATTATCCGGAGAACGCAAAACATCAAATATCGACCCCGCCAACAAAAACATATTATACAGAATCCAAGATATTATTATAAATCGCACCAAACCGAAGGGGGATACATTTATCAGAGCGCCAATAATTTCATTCCATTGTCAGGAAACAACAAAGGAAACAATTTGAATTTATAAACTCCGATCTTACAGAAAATGAAGGGTTAAACGGTCCTCTTGTGTTGGGGGCTTCAGCGGTAGGACCACCAGCTCCAGACGGTACGTTATCTGGCAGGAGTTTGGGTTTCTGATCTTTCTTTGGTCTCCGTCTCCCTCGTAGGGCAGCCTTTGAATCCCACCTACTACTTCAGCAGAGCCGTGTCTAACGTCATCTGCTCGGTGGTCTTCGGGAACCGGTTTGAGTACGAAGACAAGAACTTTCTGCGATTACTCGGCCTCTTTAACGAAACATTTAGAGGCTTCAGTTCTTTTTGGGGTCAGGTGAGTGACCGCTCGATTCAGTATTGGGGGGCAGGTCAGGACAGTTTGACCTAATCCTCCCCAACGTTTGCTCCCTTACAGATGTATAACGTATACCCAAAGGTCTTTGGGAAATTACCCGGACCCCACAACAACTTCTTCGACGCCATTAAGGGGATAAAAGAATTTGTTTCGGAGAGAGTGAAAATGCACCAGGAGACCCTGGACCTCAACTCCCCCCGAGACTTCATCGACTGCTTCCTCATAAGGATGGAACAGGTGAGTCCAGCAAACAGCAGAGAAGCTTCGTTGTGGAGTCCGGGAACCGGGTCTGGTGAGGCTCGAAGGACGTCAAATATTATAAAAGCACCACTTATTGCAGGTTTCTGATGGTTTATCTAGAACGTGGATGGTTTTGGGGAACAGCATAGAATGTGACGTCGGATACGGTCTCATAGAACCCTACGATGGTTGCGTTAGAATGTGGGGAAGATGGGGAGCCCAGGACTCGGGATTAGAAAGCATCGGGGAGGCCATGTTTGTGTTTTAACCAGAATTAAGCAAACCCTTATTTTCTTCCTCTCTCCCCCTTAATGTCATCGCAGGAGAAGAACGTACCAGACACCGAGTTTCACATGGATGGGATTCTTAACACCACGTTTGATCTGTTCGGGGCCGGGACAGAAACGGTCAGCACAACGCTGCGTTACTGCCTCATGATCCTTCTCAAACACCCGGACGTGGAAGGTGGGTATAGAGTCAGCCATGTTACCCCGAAGGGATAATAATAGAGCGAATATATTGGTATCATGTCTCCAGTGGTGGTATCTTCCCCAAACTTATGTCCCTTGTTGTCTCCTTTGCCCCTAGAACGCTTACACCAGGAGATCGACCGGGTCGTTGGCAGAAACAGAGCGCCGTGTATCGAAGACCGTTCGCGCATGCCGTACACGGACGCCGTCATCCACGAGGTCCAGAGATTCATTGACCTCTTACCCCTTGGACTTCCACACAAAGTGACTCAAGATGTTGAATTCAGAGGATACTTTATTCCCAAGGTGAGAATCACAAAGATAATTCAATATCAACTCAATGCTTGGCTCGCCCATCTTTTCCGAAAAAATATCCAAACAACTGGACGGCCACCATCAGCCGCGGAGTCCAAATGTTTATTGCCCTGTATGGGAAGAGGCTTTGCCTTTATTATATCCCAAACTATTCCGAGACCATGTCCCTTCTATAAAGGACTCAGAATGTCTTCATCACCCAGAGGGACCATCAGAATAATGAGAGTCTATGGGGGACGGACTTTATTAGCATCGCCATAAAGCATCAGCTCAGTGTGGTGTTTAAGCCGGGGGAGTCACCCAAAATATCACATGACTGACAGCGACGGCGGCTCCAGGTCTGCAGATAAAGGGAGTTTATTGGTCAAAAGTTGAAACTTTTCTTTACTACAACAACATTATTATTTAATATAAAAAGAAAAGTATGTTTTAATGCATTTTTTTAGTTTTTTTGTGTAAATGAACCTTATTATTGAGCTGAAAGTTCATTTTTTAAACATTTTATTTCATTAATAAGCTAAACAAACGGTTTGATGTCTGATTCCCCGCGCTGTACGACGTTCTCTCCCTCATTCTTAGGGCACCACCATCTACCCGCTGCTCAGTTCGGTTCTCCGCGACCCCAAGCAGTTTAAGAATCCGCACGACTTCAACCCGGGGCATTTCCTGGATAACGAGGGCAAATTCTCCAAGAAAGACGGATTCATGCCGTTCTCCTCAGGTACCTCTCTCTGCCAAATCCCATCACACAAATCCCATCACACAGATCCGCATTCTGATTTCTACCCGTTTTCAATAGAGAAACAAGTCGCCGCAGCTTCAAGTTAAAAAATCTCCCCATTATGGTTACTTTCTACACCGTTTTACACTTTAACAGAGGTTACAAGAGATCGGGGGGTCTGGGTTTATGTTGTCCATATTTTTCAAATTACCGGTACTTTTTTTTTTAAATGACATCATCAGAAAAAATAGGAGATCTCAGTTTAAGCTATTTTTCCAGATCCCACTAAAACCTAAATCTCATCTCTCACCCAAAATAATTAAAATCTGAAGCGGGGATCGTGGAGTCTTCCGTCCCACCGTCGCTCTTCCTTCTCTCTGTGTGAATACAAGAAATTCATGGAAAACGATAGGTTTTTTGGGTTGATTCGTGGGTTTTTTCACAATCACCGCGGTTCCTCCCCATTGCTTGACTTTTATCACCGCACCAACCCAGCAGGCGATGACTTCCCACCAGGTTCCCGCCATGATCAGAGTTCAGTAGAGTTGTCTTATAACTGGGCAGCTCCCAGACACCAGCAGCGTCCACCGGTTGACGCCGGAGAGTCCTTCCGGTCGCGGTTTAGTAAAAAGCCAGAGAGTAAATGCTTGAGTCTCGACGAGGACCCTGAGACCCGCAGCAATTCCATGTCTCTTCTCTCCCACCCCCACAGGGAAGCGGATCTGTGCCGGGGAGGGTTTGGCTCGCATGGAGCTCTTCTTGTTCCTCACCACCATCCTGCAGAACTTCGCGCTTAAGTCTGACGCGGACAGAGAAGAGCTCGACCTCACCCCGGAGATCAGCGGATTTGGAAACATTCCCCGCGCCTACCAGCTGAGCTTCATTCCGCGTTAACGGAGACCGACGAGGGCGACATGTTTTTATTATAACAAAGGTAGTGATACGAAGAGCCTCCCCTCCCCCACACGCCGCCGCCATACTTCACATAAGCTGCTAGAAACCTTAAATGTGCTTCTTCATCGACTTTGCTGATTATTATTAAAATATTAGTGATATTATTCCGGATATTAATTAATAATAACCAAGGTCTCCCCAGAAAGAAATAATCATGCAGATTATTTACCGGGAATGCTTAAATGTCATGTGATACAAAAGCAGGCACTGATAGGTTGTTGCACAAAAACGAAACTTGTGTAAATGTTTTGTTGTTTCTTTATGTGATTAAACCTTCTGATTAAAAAATGTAAATAATAATAATAATAATAATACTAGTAATCTATCCTATAATGTGATTGGTTACAGGTTACAGATATTTGTTGTAATTGGAAGCTCTTTTTTCTGTATATTTAGAGAGATTTTATGATATTCATTTTAAATAAATGCTATTTTATTCTACAAAATGAAAAGCATCTTTTTTTTTCCTGAGCAGAAATATTATAATATTAAGTCGAGTGTGAATGACAATAGCCAATAATGCGTATTTGGTTGGGTATATCGATGATATTTCTTCAGTCCACTTGTTATGGATGGAATCCATGGAAACCAAATAGAACGGTCGCAAAGCGATTAAAGGGTTAAAAAAAAGGGTTAAGAAAATATTATCTTTAACAATTTTAAGATAAGGATTTGTTGTACTTTTCAAAGAATACAGAAGACGTGAAGCTTAAATAAAAATAAATTACACCATGACTGGATCCTTTTTTTATCCATTCGAGAGAAGAAAAACGTAAAATCTATTAATAAATTTCTAAACAACTAGATCATTACAGAGAGTATTGTGATGACATCATAGTATAATCAGGAGCCTCATCCAGTCACATGTGAGAAGATTAAGAAAAGTCCCCAAAACGTACCCCGTCCAGCAGACATTTATTATTATTATATATTATCAACAAAACCCCTCTGACCACCAATCAAAAAGTGTTAAAAACATGAATATGGAATAGCGTGTGACGGAGCGCGGCGCCCCGTAATCTGCTAAAGAAAACACGGTTTAATCACCTTATTTACATTATACACGTCAAGTCAGGCCTTAAGGGGTTAAAACATGGAACGCGGTGCTTATACGTAGAACGTATGATTAACCAAACTTACGGTGCTACCAAAGTTATGGTGGGTAAAGGGGAGGGAAACCAATAGCACTTAAAATTAAGGGGGTAGTTGAAGTATTATTATAATTATTAAACTCTCATCTACAGACACCAGAGAAGCCAGAAGGCTTGTTTTTCCCTGAGAAATCTCATGGTGCTGCCACAACCTCAAGGGATTCTGGGTAGGCGCATGCAAATAAGGTCAGCAATTATCACCTTTTGCCTCTACACCCACTTTATACACGGATCCCTTGAAAATAATTGCCCCGCTGTACAGGACAGACTTTAGACAAAACTCGGGTAAGAAATGCCAGATCACCATTCACATTATTTTTCTTGCAATCTCTGTTTACAGTTCTTATTTTACACCAAGAAGTCTCAGGACCCCCGCTTGCTTTACTATTCATCCAAGTCAGAAAGCTGTGTGCAATGAGTCCCTTCACACCCCACTAATCTTTCATCATCCCAGCCAGGAAGATGCAGCCCGGTTGAAGAGTTACTCGGTACAACTTTACCACAAGTGCCCAGTCAGAAGACATGAAGAACCAAACTCATCAATCCCTCAGAAGGCCCTGCTGGTGGCAATCAGATCATTCCAGACCCAAGAAGTAGCTATAAACATGTAGCACAGCTCTCCAACACTCAGCAATGCAGAACTGCTTGGGGGTTTTTTTTTTTTTCCCCTCAGTAATATGAGGTTGGGATGATGCTTAAGGCTTGGGGTAGCACGAGAAATACTAATCACAAATGTTGTGGTGAGTAAAGGTGATGGGAAACCCTTCCACTTACCATGAAGAGGGAAGTAGAAGCATCATTAAACACTCATCTACAGACACCAGAGAAGCCAGAAAGCTTGTTTTTCCATCAGAAATCTCATGGTGCTGCCACATCCACAATGGATTCTGGGTAGGCACATGCTTATTTGCATGTGCCTACCCAGAATCCATTGTTTGGTCAAGCCTCAAGTATTAAGTCAGCATCACAACCTCATGCTGATTCCCATTAAGGATGAAATGAAACAGCTGTGAGTGGTGATCTGGCTACTGCACCTCTTCCCAAGTTTTGTCTGATGGCTGTATTGCACAGCAGGCAATAACTTTCAAGGGATCCATGTATAAAGTGGATGTAGAGGCAACAGCTGATTGTTGTTGACCTTATTTGCATGTGTCTACCCAGAATCCATTGTGGTTGTGGCAGCACCATGAGATTTCTGAGGAAAAAAACAAGCCTTCTGGTGTCTGTAGATGAGAGTTTAATAATGCTTCTACTTCCCTCTTAATTTTAAGTGGTATTGTTTTCCCTCACCTTTACTCACCATAACTGTGGTTATTCATACAAATAAATAAAAAGAGAAAAGAAGAGAATGTATTGAATAATCCCAAAATTGTCACACAGTGGAAAGTGGCCTCACGTTTTTGTTCTGGATGGCAATTGTGGGCCAGAGTACTCAATGGAAACCTTTGCAATACATACAAATCTGAATGCACAAGTGTAACTTCTATCGTTGTTAATTTGTTATTACACCTACTGGTTGTAAAGCGTATTGCGATGGGACATTTATTGGGTGCATGGTGCCCTTTATTGGCTTTTAGTTGTATTATCCCACCTGTTCTTGCTCTTATGCAAATTCAGTGTTGTTATGAATGTGAGATGTAGATTGTATTTATGTTGTGTTCCCCACCCTGTACAGTTATTGTGTGTCAATGTTACCACTGTTTCAGCATCCTGTGAAGTGTATTTTGTGGGTGTTACTTCGGGTCACCATAACTTACATGGTGGCCTTGAGAATCCACATATTGATGTGCTGTTGCTTGGTCTGTCCAGCAGGGGATGCTCCCCAGGTGCTGAAGACTGAAGTTTTCTTGGTTGTTTCTTTTGCCCTCTATCCACCCTTTGAAGACTTTGGTGGGTCCTCCTTTTGGAAGGACCCAAGAAGAACCGAGAGGGTTGGCTTAGCCCTTGGAGGAAAGGAGGAGGAGGCTGCGTATCCCCACGTGTTTGGTGTGGTTCCAGAAAATAAAGATTGGGGAGTCTGCTGTCGCTGAGGGCGTTCAGACGATTGGGTATGAGTACCTCGAGCTCAAAAACAACCTACCATAAAGAACCTAAACACAAGGGATAAAATCATCTGCACATTCAAGCCAACAACTCCAGACACACAAATCAGCAGTCACGTGATTCACTTGTGCAGTTGGTGTCCTTCCAGGCACAACTGAGCAAGAAGGTCTGGACCCATCCACCAGAGTTCCCCAAAGCAAAAAGGTGTGAGAACAACTCAAATGGGCACAAAGGCGGCTCCTCCGTTTGGGCATCTCTTGTAGGAAGAATTATAGATTGACACTTTAAGTTATTTTTTCTCTATAGCAAGCTAAAACTTGAGATGCCCCTGAGTGGGCCGCACACGAGGACAGAGTATTAAGTTGCTGTTTGCTCTCATCAGAGTTGTTTTCGTACCACTTCGTACCCTCTGACATACTGATACAGACCCCCCCATTTTGTTATGGATATTAAGTGGACGATTCCTTATATCAATATAACAAGACCCAAAGACTTTATTCTTAGAACTAAGCTCTTCCGTCGCATTATTTCGGTTTCTCCTGATGTATTTTTTAGGATACGACGGTGAACACAATCCTCAGCTCCGTTCTGATGGACCCACCGCAGTTTGAGGACCCGGAAAACTTCAACCCAGGACACTTCCTGGACGAAGAGGGGAAATTCTGCACGAAAGACGCATTCATATGCAAATAAGTATAGTTAATTTGCATATGGTGCCACACAGTGATGTCACAAATAATGGACCGATCTCGCAAATGTATATTTTTTTGTTTTTCTTGCACGTTTCTGTAGAAGTATAAATTGTAATTAGGTTCCTGAAAGTTATATTAAAACATTTGTGTAGCTCGAGAATAAGTTGTAATTCCGGCAAAACAATTGAAATTCCAACATCTCGACTAATTCACAAAAATACAGGTTAGATGCATTTGGTGATTCCGCCTCAAAACTGTTCCACTTCTGCTTGGATATAAATGGCCATAAAAGTTCAAATACAATAAATAATAAAAAAAATCACTTTGTGGCCGGTTCCAGATACAACTATGGATGAATTCCTCAAAAACGGTCAACCAAAGGGTTTCTTTATATTCTGCTCACACGTTTCTGCCCCCAAAGCCCCCCGGACCACCGTGAGTGACCATCCGCAAGGTCCTGCACACAGGGGATGATGGGATTTGTCTTCTGTCACCCTACAGGGAAGCGGATTTGCCTCGGGGAAGGCCTGGCTCGGATGGAACTCTTCCTAATGTTCACCACCATCCTTCAGAACTTCGCCCTCAAGTCCCCCGTGGTCCCAGAAGACATCGGCCTGAGCCCGGAGATGAGCGGCTTTGGAAATTGTCCTCATCCGTACCAGCTCTGCTTCATCACGCGATAATACCTTAAAATACCTTTTATAACAATGTCTTTTTTTTTGGTATCCCTTACATTCACCCGGAACTGCAAGAAATTTAAGAGTAGATGGTCGGCGGCCATTAAGAGAAAAGGGGGAGAATCAAATCAAAAGTCAAATCTTTGATAAAAATAGATTCGTTGAACAAATATTAGATTTTTGTGCTATTTTTTTAACTCGACATACATTTTATTATATAGTTTATTCTATATTCTAAAGTTTATTATTCATTAAACCTTTTACTGTTCTGACAATGCGGGTATTAAATGGTTAAATTAAATTAATTAGTAATTTCATCATCGTTAGCTGGCAGATTATTTTCATACAGAATAAATGAACGTAATTAACGTAATTAATTTGTTGATGGACGGGATAATTATCTGCTAAGGTCCTCCACCCAGCCCTAAAGTAATTTAAAAGGGACGTTTCAAATCGAATACATCTAGCGCTAACACTCTGTATTTTAATTATTCACACTTGCAAATTTCCCTCCATTTCCTGTGGTCCCTCAGTGCAGACTCTATCGGAATCCCATTGGTCGGCCCGAGCAGGAAGTTGTTAGCCGCTTCCTGTTCTCTCCCCGCGTTGGTTTAGCGGACGGCGCAGGAGTCTCTAGCGCTAGAGATTGTTTCCGGCCGCGCAGGTCCCTCCGTAGCGCTATTATCACAGATATCTCAAGGCGACGGGCGATTTAACCCCGCGATGGGGCAGCAAGATGGCGGCTCCCGCATAGCAATGGGGATCATGATCAAATAGACACTTCCGAGTGCCAGTCAGGTTTTAGCGTTGACGGATTTCAGTTAGAAGCTGAAAAGGGATTTAAAAATAATAAAATTGTTCTAAAAAAAAAGAGTATTAAAAAAATAGAGAAATGGATATTTTTCCAGGATCGTTTGTGGACGTCTGACGGACTTCCTGGGTTATAAACGCGCTTCTCGGCCTATCAGAGGAAAGAATATATCTTAGAAGCTTCTGGAACAGGAAGGGTGAGAGAGCTGAGCAGGGGAGTGAAGACGGCGGCATCGGAGCGCTGCTCTCCCCCCCAAGACGTAAGCCTTCCAATGCACTCACTGCTGATACTCAAAGTGTGAGTGCGAGTGAACCTAGAAGAAGGAGGTCACCAGATACTGATTTGATTTTCTTCTTTTCGGTTGCTTTGTATTTTGTTAAATGATAAAAATAAACGATAAATGTCTATTTTTTGAAAGCATTTTTACAGCATTTTTTCACATCTGCCTAAACTAAAACCCTCGGGGCTTCGGCCCCCTTAGCACGCCCCGTCGGGGACCCCTCCAGGTTGTCATCAACTTTACCATCTCTGTTGGGATTCTGTACCATCTGTCCTGGCAAACAATACAACATTCAAACCCTTCCCAGAAAAACGCCATACATTTTTGCCGGGAACCCATTAATGTCGTGTGACAAAAAAAAAAGGCACTTAAATATTTTCGCTGTAGAACGTAAAAAAAGCTCCTTAATAGTTTCTGATTTTTTTTATTTTTTTAATGTGATTCAATCTTCAGAGGAAACAGTAAAATGGCAGAAGCATAATAAAGAATGAAACAGCAAAGTACTAAATAGCTAGAGATATTCCCCAACAATTCAAACAGCCAGGGGGTTTTGCTTTAGTGGGTGTGGCTCTGCTTAGTGGGTGTGGCTTATATAATAATGGGTTTTGCCCCGTTTAATTTTAAAGGACGTTTCCTGCTGTTTTCTATACACCATTTCGGGGCTTTTAGGGCGTAGAACCGCGTCCCCTCATACCAGCAAACATTCTGAGCTCCAGAAAGAGGGGCATCAGGGGGGGAGAGAGGGACATCGGGAGAGAGGGGCATCAGGAGAGGAAGAGGGGCATCGGGGGAGAGAGGGCATCAGTGGAGAG
Organism: Spea multiplicata; assembly: GCA_009364415.1. Taxonomy (NCBI): domain Eukaryota; kingdom Metazoa; phylum Chordata; class Amphibia; order Anura; family Pelobatidae; genus Spea; species Spea multiplicata. Next base: position 14,111 of record VKOC01004241.1, read on the forward strand.
AAAGAAAGGCATCATGGATTTGGGGTAGGGACTGGCCAAGCTAACAGGGGTAGGTGGCAGGTATGGGAACATCTTATTGTTTTCCATGGTGACTGCTCCACATTTAAGGCTTTACCCCCGAGTGATCTCTGTAAAAATGCCCCGTTGATCCATACGATGCACGGAGTGTAGCTATACATTATACGCGGCGGCGCATGCAGAGAGCTTTATTATCATCACCTCGAAAGAATTAAAATCAGGAATCCCTCAGCCCGGTTTATTCCGCCCCGCAGATTATTGCACGTTTATTACCCCTGTGCGGCCCTCAGCGCGGGATCAGACACATTTTATAGGGCCATGGGATGTTTCCCAAGCCGCTGCTTGCAGGCGTAATGTCAATGTCTTTGGGGTCCACGAGGGGCTTCAGACTGAAGTTTTGAAGTATTGTGGTGAAGAAAATAAACAACTCCATCTGAGCCAAACCTTCCCCGAGGCAGATCCGCTTCCCTGCAGAGACGGAAGGGAACATTTGGCATATCTCCTATACCCACAAAGACCCCCTCAACACATCCACCTCTCCCATAATACCCCAAAACACATCCACCTCTCCCATAATACCCCACAACATCAGCTTCTCCTGTATACCACACACAACACATCCAGCTTCGCATAAACCCAATAACAATTCCAGCTCTCGTTTAATCCCAAACACACCGCTCTCCATAATACCCCATAACCCATCTCAGTCTCCCATAATACCCATAACAATCCAGCTCTTTCCCATATTAACCCATAACAACATCCACTCTCCCATAATACCGCCATACACATCCCGCTTCCATAATACCCATAACATCCACTCTCCTCATAATACCCCAAACACATCCACTTCATAATTACCCATACAGCATCCACCTATCCATAATACCCATAAACATCCAGCTCTCACATAATACCCCATAAACACTCAGCTCTCCCATAATACCCACATCCAGCTTCCCAATCCCTACCCCATAAACATCCGCTGCTCTTTGTTCTCTTCCTCAGCTCTCCGATAATACCGCAATAACACATCCACTCTCCCATAATTACCCCATAACACATCCACCCTCTCCCCTTACCCATAACACACCAGCTTCCATATCCATAACACATCCGCTCTCGTAATACCCACAAACAATCAGCTCTCCTTTAATACCCATAACACATGCCAGCTCTCATAATACCCGATAACATACACCTCTCCATAATACCAACACATCCAGCTATCCATAATACATAACACTCCAGCTCTCCTGTAAAGAAACAAAATCATACCCATAACACATCCCCTCTCCCAATACCCATAACACATCAGTTCATAAACAAAAAAGATGTGTATATACCCCATAACACATCCAGCTCTCCATAATACCCATAACACTCCAGCTCTCCTAATACCCCACACACATCCAGCTTCCGTATACCCACAACACATCAGCTCTCCATAATACACCATAAACATCCAGCTCTCCCGTAATACCCCACAACAACTCCAGCTCCTGTAATACATAACACATCCAGCTGCTCATAATACCCATCAACACATCCACCCTTCCATAATACCCCAAACACACAGCTCTCCCATAATAACCCCATACACCTCCAGGCTCTACCGTATGACCCCAAACCATCACAGCTCTCCTGTATCCCATAACACATCCAGCTTCCCGTAATCGCCACAACACTCAGCTCTCCCATAATACCCCTAACACATCCAGCTCTCCGAATACCCACACAACCGCTCTCCTGAATACCCAATACAATCCAGCTATCTTTCTTTCTCTGGTGATTGGCTATTTTGTGTTTATTTTTTATTTACCGTATCGTCCTTGGACGGACTTGTCTATCCTCTCTTCTTTTCGTTTTTTATTTTTTCTCTTTTCCAATTGCTCTATCTTATTTTTGCTCCCATAATACCCATTAAACATCCAGCTCTCACTTAATACGCCCCATAACACATCCAGCTCTCCCATAATACCCCATAACACATCCAGCTCTCCCATAATACCCCATAACACATCCAGCTCTCCCATAATACCCCATAACACATGCAGCTCTTCTGCACACTATATATACCTTATAAAAGATTATCTTATACACAGCATCCCGGTTCCATACCTGCTGAAAACGCCATGAACGCTTCGTTTTTCTTGAATGCTCCGTTCTCGTCCAAGAAATGCGTTGGGTCAAAAGCCTGGGGGTTTTTAAACTTTGTGGGGTCGTACTGGGACGTACAAATCAGGGGCATGATGTTCAGACCCTAGAAAATTGAGACAAAAAGGGCTAAAGGTATTAAGGGGTTAACTGTCTACGCAATCTGCCCCATGCGGGGTAACAGAGATAACATATTGTTACCCCAAACCTTTTAATGGCTGCTACCCAATGTTTTAAATAAGGTAGCAGCAATCTGTCCTCGTTTCCCCTCGAGGTCCGCGTCATGAGTTAAATATTCACTATTTCATTGGTCAAGAGGTAGCCCAGGAGCGTAAACTTTGCCTAATCTTTGTGGGGCAAATGTCCTCCCCCCCACCTGTAAAATCTAAATTACAATCCTCCGCTGGCCGAGACCCAGGGAATGAAGACATCAAAGCTCGCAAACTGCCGATCCGGCAATCACAATTAAAAAGCAGGCGAGAGATTCACCGACAGGCGGAACGATCCAATTACGAACCCCGGTACAATGTGCAGGGTGTGGGGCGACCAGAACGGGCTGTCCTGAAACCGCCGGAGGGACGCCCGCCTGCCGAGTGTCATCTTCAATGCTTTACAACTGTAGCAAAAATACCCATTATTTACACAGATACTTTCTGGGGTAAAGTTCTGGAAATGGAGCCATTTTCAGCTGCTTTCTACGGCGATTGGGGACGATTGTTCAACGCACCTCTGGCAGGTCGTATCCCCGAAACTTGATGTCACGAGTGACGGTGTGAGGGACGCTCATGGGGACAATGTCAGCGAATCTCTGGATTTCGTAAATAACGGCCTCCGTGTAAGGCATCTTGCTCCGGTCATCCATGCACGGACTTCTTTCCCGGCCGATCACCCGGTCTATCTCCTCATGGACCTTCTCTGATGGGGCAAACGGGCACATTTAACTCGAAAGCCTGTGGCAGAGCCACCATTACCCCAAGTTACCCCTGACCCTTACAAAGGCTGCCTGAGCCAATCAGCAACAACCAGCAACTTGACAATAGGGGGAGAGATTGCTTAATGGGGATCATGAGGTAAAGTAAGATGGTGGCTCATGTGGGAAACATATAAGGAGGCTTTCTAATACAGATATATAGTGCTTATTTAAATCTGGTAACCCCGTTCCATGGGTTCCATTCCATGGGATGTGGGAAAAATGACAGATCTCCGATTGGTTGCCAATATCATCGAATGAGAATGACTAAACCAACAACTGGATCACCTGTGCTCAGCCAGGAATGACCTTAATATTTGCCCAGAACCTGACAGCTCTATTATAATTACTACTTTGGGATTCCTTGGCCATTCTTCATAAAGCAAATCCCTCTCCTCATTTAGACAAAAAAAAAGTTTCTAAACAAAGAAAACTAAATAAAAATAATTAAAAATAATCTTCATCTAAACGTGCAAAGAAGAAGCGGAAGGAAGTAGAATGTTGTAACGGACTTCCTCCCCAAAATGCGGTGGTTTACCTTCTACCTCTGGGTGCCGCAGTAGGATCAGGAAGCCGTATCTCAGGGTGGACCCCACAGTCTCCGTCCCGGCAAAAAACACATTTACCGTTGTCTTCAGCATGGTCTCATAGCAAAAGTGGCTCTGGGGATTCTTCTTCTCCTGTAGTGGGGGGTAATGGAGATCATGAGCGGAGTGGACAACAAACCAGGACTTTGGAGACGTCTCACTTTTGACCCGCTACTTAACAGATCTCTGGTCGGACCTCACCTAGTAGTAGTGGGTACGGTTCTGGAGACCCCATGGCCTGGTGGATATTGAGTTTAGAAGAGAGCAACTAAAATATTAGGGAATGGTTTGCAGGAAAGGCTAAGAGATATCAATATGTCCTGCAGACCTTAATGCATATGGGGTGTAACGGAGCTGGCTCGTCCGACCGACTACCTCCGCTGTCTTCTGCTCCCTTAGCCTGGGACTCACACTTTCCCCGGTTCCCCAGTCACTCGCCGAGACTCAGTGTAGGGGAAAACCAAACGAAGACTGATTTATTTTAGACACACAGAGCTGGATATATCCAGCAAAACACACATTTACATAAAACAAGATATTGGGACACAAACAACCCCCTTAATCTGCCTCCCAGAGACAACAGGGGCAGTAACGGGATTAACAACACAATAGGTGGGGGAGACTGATTTATACATTAAACTAAAACAATGGAGGCCTCTCCCTGGTGGCAGATCCTGGCTGTCTGCTGGAGATAATCCCCTCAGCCAGTGATGAGAAGATACTGCTGGGGGGGACGCAGAAGTCTCTACAAACCCAGGGCCCATAGTCAATAGGGAGGAGGCTGGCAGTCAGGCTTCTCCAGTGGCCCCAGTGATGGAGGCTTCCGTTACATGGGGCATCAACGGGCAAGAAGGGACCCTATGTCTGCGCAACCCTAAGTGACAGCCCAGAATTGACCTGGAAACTTTTTAGAATATCAGCCATGCCAACGACCGACCGTTCCAAGTGTAGACGACCTGCGGCCATCTCTTGGTCAATGATTCACCCAATCCTAGACTAACGCTTTTTTCCCAGCCTTTACCATTCTCGTCCTTCTTTACTTTCTAACAAAATACCGCGGGTCCTGTTTCTTTAACCTGCGTCCGGCGGGGAGGGGGGGGGCATACCTGCTCGATTTTAATGAGGAAGCAGTCGATAAAATCCCGAGGGTTGTTGGGGTCAAGAGTTTCCTTGTTCATCCGAAGCCTCTTGGCCACGAAAGCCCCGAGTTTGACGTAGTTCTTGTATATCTGCTTGTGGGGGCCGGGGATCCACTGCATGATTTTAGGAAACACAAACAGTAGCTGCAAAGAGAAGACCCCAAACACCCCAAACATATCAATTTATGGCTGTCCGGTCATCCAAGAGCCAAGATTTTTGGGGTAGCTCTGTAATAAGTTTTTTTTTCATGATTATCCATTATTTTATGGATGTTATATATGGGGGTCCTATTTAAGGTGCTCCTTTTGGGTGCTACAATATTCTTGGATCTGTCAAATTAATGAAGGGCTTTTTTATACTAAGGCTTTCAGGATCTCCCCACATGGAAATGGCCGCCTTGTACATGTCCATAGGTGTCTCAGATAGAAGATCCATCTGGAATGCTCTCCTTGTAGTCTATATAGGAAGGACATGGGACCTCAAGCCCCGTGGCTTAGCATAGACCCCCGTAAATCATTGTGTTTGCCCACCTGGCCCCACGTGGAACTCATTAAGTGCCAGCTGTTGTTGATGAGGTAGAGGAGGTTGAGGAACTCCTTGTCCCTGTAGTCAAAGCGGTCTCCAAACACCAAGGAGCAGATGATGTTTGACCCGGCTGAGCTGAAGCCAAACGTTGGATCAAAGGGTTTCCCTGTCAAGAAAAAGGACCATAGCGCGTCAACCCAGAAGCCCCCAAGTTTCCCTACCCCCCATCACCGTGCTGCCTTCTCCATGGCCTTTGCAGATCTCAAAAATGGTTTCTGTCCAATGTCCGTTAAAAAATACAATATTTGGGTCCATACCCCACCACAACTCAGTCTTCTGTAAACATACCCCTGCTTGAACACAGGTGGAGGATGGAGATGTAGAATAAGTTTCTTAGTACATAGTCATTCATGTCTCCTAAGATGCAGATTCTGAGAAAAGTAATTTTTGGGCCAAGATATGGATTCTTCAAGACTTATTGTCAAAATATACTAATTGCCATGGCAGATACCTTCACTTTTTTGGAATTCTTCTATCAGGTACTGGGCCTCCTCCTTCACCCTCTCCTCCAGGCTCCTCTTTCCCATTCCGAAGTTCTTCAAGGTGGTGATCGCAAACCGACGCAACTGCCTCCACCTCTCACCGGTGCCGTACACTATTCCTGCATGGAAAGGGGTAACAAAATATTGATGTCATTTATAAAGCCGTTTCCTGCTGTTTCTATACACATTATCGGGGCTTTTAGGGCTGTAGAACCCTGCGATCCCCTCATACCCAACAAACATCCTAGAAAAGAGGGGCATCAGAGGAGAGAGGGGTATCAGGGGAGAGATAGGACATCAGAGGAGGAAAGGGGGAAGAGAGGGAAGAAAGAAGGGCATCAGGGGATGAAATAGGTATCAGGGGAGAAACAGGGGTATCATGGGAGGAAAGAGGAGCATCAGGGAAAGAGAGGAAAGAGGAGCATCAGGGGAAGAGAGGAAAGAGGGGTGTCGGTGGAAACAATTGGAGCATCAGGGGAGAAAAGGGGGCATCGCAGGAGGAAAGAGGAGCATCAGGGGAGGAAAGAGGGACACAGAGATTTGGGGGTCTCTGTTCAGAATCCGTCGGGAGGCATGTGCTGCCCAGCTGCTTATTACATAGAAAACAAACCCAAATCTCCAAAGATCACAGACCCCCAAATACTGTGGGTGCAGCCATTAAAAATTCTCCAAATAGGAATGATTTAGAAAGAAATGAAGCCACGGCGTCTGTCTGACGGGAGACCTCTTACCGTTCCCCTTGCTGTACATCTGGACGGCAGGAAAGTCTCCCCTCCCGCTGAACTCCTCCGCGTGGTCGATCAGCGCCTCCTTTAATACCTGGTACCCGCACAGCACCACGGTGGGGCGAGAGCCAAGGTGAAAGGTATACATGGGGCCGTACGTCTTACTGAGCTGGCAAAGGGAAGAAACGCGGCTTCAACAGAGCATCTCAATTATAGAAATCAGAAGCCCCCCGCAGATCGGCCCCATTCGGCCCCCCGTTTCTCCTGCTGTAAGACTCAAACCTTAATCAGTCGTTGGTCTCGTCTTAGATTCAGGAGCCGTATGTCTATCCCGCGCATGTTTAAATCCCTTTACTGTATTACCCTCTACCACCTCTGCTGGGAAGCTCTTCCACTTATCTACAACCCTTCATATTACTGTGATCCTAGAAAAGAGGGGCATCAGGGGAGGAAAGAGGGACTGGCCAGATACTAAACAGGGACACTTGGGATGTATACGAGAATAAAACTAACTATTAAAATGAAGCACAGATCATTAGGATACCCATGGAGCAGGTTTTTATAGCTCGCAATATGCAGAACGGCCCCAGATAACATTAGATCGCTATTACATACAAATACATGTTTAGGGGTTAGTTCCCAGCTGCATGCCGTGTGAGGGGATACTCATTAGAACTCTACGCTGCGGCCTGTCGAAGGTTTTCTTAGACTTACATCCACCAGGGACTTGATGAGGTCGTTTATCTTGACCTGGTGCATGTTTCCAATGAACGGCAGAGGAGTGGGACCCGGGGGCAATTTCCCGCGACGCTTTCTCTTGGCCAGGAAGAGGATGCAGGTGAGGAGGAAGACGAGAAGGAGGGTGACAGAGCCATCGAGGTCCATGGTGAGAAGCCGAGGAGGCTGACAGCAGGGAGGCACTGAGCTTATATACCCTTCCTTTCATAGCCGTCATAAAAAAGGGATCATTGCACCACCTGTACTGGGTAAACACCACGTACAGATGTTACTGGGGCATTGGGCTTGGTACACGACCAACACAAACACAAGAGCCGGGGGAACAGCACAAACAAAGCGACATAAAGACGTGCTGCACTCATACGGCTCAGTGAAACGCAGACTAGAGTACATTTTGCAAGCCCCCCGACGCATTTTACGGCACGAAAATCAGTGCAGGCGTTCTTTAGCTATCGGGTTTAGAAAATCAGACTTCGGTGTCATTTTCCCCTCCCTCTCCTGTCCGTTCTGAAACAGGAAGTGTACTTAAGTATGCCAAAAGCAGTGACTCGCCACGTATATGGTAGCGGAACGCTGTGATTGGCTGCCGTTACCACCAATGACTGTACCTCTTAGACAAGACATCGGATTGGACCCTCTAATATGTTAAGAAAATAAACCTTCGCAGATCTGCCATTATATTTTTCTACTTGTAAGGCTGTGTCACATGACAATGAAGCGTTCCCGGAATAAATTATGAATGAGTCCGCTTTTTTTCATCATTAAATAATTATTTCTTGGGAAAGGTTGATTTAGAAAACCCTCTAGGAAAAATGAAAAAAAAAACAAAACCTTGCATTAGTCATTAAAGCTTTAATAAAAAAAATAGTAAATATCGTGTGTTTTTTAATTTTAATAAGGGTTAGAAATATCAATTTAAGAATTTAAGACACCAATCTATACCCTTATTCCTTTATTCCTGCGCAGTAATGAAATGTGCATAGAATCCTAAACTGAGACCAAATAACCAATAATACTTTATTTTATGCTATATACTATATACTATATTATATGCATATATACTATATATATATATGCTACATTTATATATTCATTAGATCTCATTTATTATATATTTATTAATTCCACTTATATGTAAAGTTTATATTTATGTATATACTGATATATATATATAATATATATATAATATATATATATATATATATATATATATATATATATATTATATATATAATATATACCTTCATTTATTCATTACTATATATGAAGAATATATATTATTTGTATCTTTACTCAATTTATTTATATAAAGTTTATTTTATAACATGTTTGATGTTATATATATATTATATATATATATATATATATACCTATATATAAAAAGTTTTAAAATATTGTATGTATATATATATATATTCACTCCATTTATACATGTAAATTTTTTCACATATTATATATTTATTCTTCTATATGTAAAGTCTTCATATAGTTTATGTATCTCAATATATATATATTCCATTTTTTCTAAAGTTTTCATATATAGTAGATTCATCCCCTCTATTTCCATATATATGTCAACTTTTCAGGTCCTTTTTGTGGGAAGTTTGGATAAAATACAAGATTTTGGTGTTTTTTTTTCAGGATTTTATGGAATGTTAAACATTTACAAATCGCCATATCTTCAGAACTAAAGCTGTGTGAAATGTTCCAAGTTTCTGACCTTTGCCGTGAAAAGAAAAACAAAACACTTCAGTTAAAAACCTCAATACACAAAAAACGCAGCCAAGAAATTGCAAAATCATTTCACAAGCGCTGTGACCGCTTTGTAATGGAAGGAATAATCAGCTGATGTGGAATCTTCCAGCTGAGAGAAGATATAGAATATAGAATATATAATATATAATATATATATACATAGACACACACATACGCATACACACACCATACTACATATGTATTTATATATCAGCCACAATTTCGATAATAAAAATCTGATCCTTGGTCACGTCCCTCGCCGCACAGACTCATAAACCTTAAAGGAATCCCATCATAAAGAGTGTTTATTGCCCCCAAAAAAAACATTTAATGGCTCTCAGATCAAAATAGAAGGTTGATTTGTATAAAACGATATATAAAAATCTATTGCTTTCATTCAAATAATAAATCCTGCTTTTTTTTTTTTTTTTACAAGAAGGCGAACCCAGGACCCGTCACAGAGGTGGTGATAAAAAAAAAAACCCAATCGCTAAAGATTTTCATTACATTATAAAAGTATTCAGTCAAATAAAAACAAGCAATAAAAAAAAAGAACAAATACCCAATACATTTTTATTCAATTTTGACACATATAAGGCATATTTATGAGAAAGGTTTAACATATTTTTTTCTTTTTTGTTTCTTTTTTTTAGTAATGTGCAAGTACATTAAATATTATAATTAAATGGTATGTAAAAACCTGACTATTTTTTAAAGCCATTAGGAGGGGGAATCTGTCCACTAAAAGCTCATTTAAGTTTAAATTATACCGATTTTATTATGATTTTTTTGCACTTGACACCTGTCCTTGCCACCTCTAAATAACACGGTATATATACTTTAATGAAAAGAAAAAATATTAATAGGGGGGAAAAAAAACTTTGTTACTCCTTTTTGCGGGAGCTGCCATCTTGCTGCCCCATCGCGGGGTTAAATCGCCCGTCGCCCTGAGATATCTGTGATAATAGTGTTACGGAGCGACCTGCGCGGGCTGGAAACAATCTCTAGCGCTAGAGCCTCATGCACTGTCCCCTAAAACAACGCAGGGAGAGAACAGGAAGCGGCTTCCAACTTCCTGCTCGGGCTGACGGGAGCGAACAGGAAGCGGCTAACAACTTCCTTCTCGGGCTAACCAATGGGGTTCCGATGCCGTCTACACTGAGGAATCATAGGAAACGGAGGCAGGAAATCGCCCCAATTATATTTTTGGTGGCTGCCAAGGATTATTAAGTCCGCATCTAAATAATTTAAATATGGAGTATTAGAGATAGATATCGTATAGACTTTAGGTCTGGGTGGAATAATCTGCCAGCTAACGATGATGAAATTACCAATTAATTTAATTTAACCATTTAGAACAGCAAAGGTTTAATGAATAATAAAACTTTAGAATATATAATAAACTATATAATAAAGCCGGGGCGGTTTCCTTGTTCTCCACCCACATAGAATGTAATTATTATCGCGTGATGAAGCAGAGCTGGTACGGATGAGGACAATTTCCAAAGCCGCTCATCTCCGGGCTCAGGTCGATGTCTTCTGGGTCCACGGGGGACTGGAGGGCGAAGTTCTGAAGGATGGTGGTGAACATTAGGAAGAGTTCCATCCGAGCCAGGCCTTCCCCGAGGCAAATCCGCTTCCCTGTAGGGTGACAGAAGACAAATCCCATCATCCCCTGTGTGTAGGACCTTGCGGATGGTCACTCACGGTGGTCCGGGGGGCTTTGGGGGCAGAAACGTATGAGCAGAATATAAAGAAACCCTTTGGTTGACCGTTTTTGAGGAATTCATCCATGGTTGTATCTGGTACCGGCCACAAAGTGATTTTTTTTTATTATTTATTGTATTTAAGCTTTTATGGCCATTTATATCCAAGCAGAAGTGGAACCGTTTTGAGGCGGAATCACCAAATGTATCTAACCTGTATTTTTGTGAATTAGTCGAGATGTTGGAATTTCAATTGTTTTGCCGGAATTATAACTTATTCTCGAGCTACACAAATGTTTTAATATAACTTTCAGCAGCCTAATTACAATTTATACTTCTACAGAAACGTGCAAGAAAAACAAAAAATATACATTTGCGAGATCGGTCCATTATTTGTGACATCACTGTGTGGCACCATATGCAAATTAACTATACTTATTTGCATATGGTGTCTCCTGTTTCTATTCTGTAGTCATCGGGAAAGCTGTCGGGGTCACAAAATGACTGCCTGAGCCGACAGCATCCATGCGCGAGGAGCGGTTAATAATTATGTGAAATCTAGGATTTTGTTCGAGGAAATGCAGATACCTGAGGAGAACGGCATGAATGCGTCTTTCTTGCAGAATTTCCTCTCTTCGTCCAGGAAGTGTCCTGGGTTGAAGTTGTCCGGGTCCTCAAACTGCGTTGGGTCCGTTAAGACGGAGCCGAGCACCAAGTACACCGTGGTATCCTAAAAAATACATCAGGAGAAACCGAATTAACGGGACGGAAGAATTGAGATCTAAGAAGAAAATCATTGGATCGGGTTATATTGCTCCAAAAAATCATCTGCTTGATATCCAGAAGAAGGCGGGGGGTCTGTATCAGTGTCATTCCAACCTCATCAGTAGCGGGCAGTTACTATTCCCCCTAGGAACTCGTAAGCAAGGGGGTCCGCATCCTGACTCACCTTCGCACTTGAGGGCGGACTTTACGAGAACCCAACTGGACGAGCAGCAACTCAATAGCCCGTCCTGCTTAGAACCATTACATGGCCTTCTTCAGCCATGGGAGGTATAAATAGGTCCAGCAGGCCTACTTTACCTCAGGTGCCCATCCAGGAGGCTTAGTTGAAGAGCTGAACCCAGCAATCCCCTAGAAAGGCCTTTTTGCCCCCCACTTGTACCTGGAGACATGAACGCTGTATGTCTGGAGGTGTAGACTAGCTTTTTTTTTTTGGTTCTTTTCTGTCTTTTTGAGTAATAAAATTAGAACAGTTTTGTTTTCTCACTTTTGGAAGAAAGTATCCCCTGAACTCAACATCTTCGGTCACTTTGTGCGGAACGCCGAGGGGGATGAGATTCACGAATCTCTGGATCTCGTGGATGACGGCGTCCGTGTACGGCATGCGCGAGCGATCTTCTACGCACGGGGCCCTGTTTCTGCCAATCACCCGGTCGATCTCGCGGTGAACTCGCTCTGTGGACACATAAGACTCACCGTTGTACTGGCCACGGAACCTCGGGTCAGAAGGACAGACAGAATGGCAATTCGTGGCATTTTTAGAATGGGGCAAAAGTTTTCACCCCCTCTGGATAGCCCTCTCATGCCCCTGCCTCACAAGATGCCCTAAGAAGGTTAGGAGGGGGCTCTAACATACCGTACATGAGGAGAACCGGCCTGAAGGCCACGCGCACCCCGGCAGCCCGTCACATGCACACCTTCCACGTCCGGGTGCTTGAGAAGAATCATCAGGCCGTAACGTAGGGTTGTGTTAACTGTTTCCGTGCCCGCCGCAAACATATCAAAAGTGGTGTTAACCATCGCGTCCATGTGAAACTCCGTGTCCGGGACATCCTTCTCCTGAAACAAAGACAGCGAACATAGTAACAGACTATGGTGAGTCTGGACTCACCTTTACACTTGAGGTGAACCCCAAGGGTCAAATCACATAGAGGACGACCAACTACATCCCACTGATGAGGGCAATGAAGGCCAGAATGTAGACTGTGGAATGTAGGCCTTCATTGAAGGAGAAATTTGCCTCGTATTTCCCCCGTAATGACACGAGAGCTCCTGAGACGCTCCCGAGTGGGGAGAGGCTGTTGAGCGGCTGACGGTACTCGGTGGAGTTGTTCTTAGCCTATCTGTATGTAATTTCACCCTATGGAGGATCTCTTGGGGATCACCCCAAGCGTAAAGGCGAGTCCAGATGTGGACTTCTTTGCTCACTGGTGTTTGTAGCGATATCGTGGATGCTTTCTTGATTTGGCCCATTGTGGGAAGAGAAGGCTGTTTGTGTTTGTTGGTTTTCTATGTTGTTTTGGCTGCTCTTGCGTGTCGTATGAGGCTGACATGTTAATGGAGATTGTATGTGTGTGTGTCTATGGGGATGTCTGTATGTGTGTATGTATGTGTGTGTCTATGGAGATTGTATGTGTGTATGTATGTGTGCGCGAGTGCAAAAACGACTTGACCTGGAAGCGTTTTCTCCGCCGTTTGCTGGACTCACCTGTCCTATCTTTGTGAGGAAGCAGTCGATGAAGTCTCGGGGGGAGTTGGGGTCCAGGGTCTCCTGGTGTTCTTTTGCTCTTTCCGTAATAAACTCTTTTAGTCCTTTCACAGCGTCGAAGAACTTGTTGTGGGGTCCGGGTAATTTCCCGAAGACCTCTGGGTATACGTTATACATCTGTAAGAGAGTGCGTGCTGGAGAGAACTGGGAAGGATCTAAGGAAATAATCATTTTACTTGATGACGGTGACAAATTTCAGTGGGACAGCCCTAGAGAGGACAAAGGAAGCCAACGGCAATGACTTGTTTAATGGGTTAAAGGGACAGTCCCGTGTGATGTTATTGGGATGTCGATCTATATAGTCCTTACCTTACCCCAGATAGAACTGACACCTCTTAATAATTCATTTAAGAGCCCCAGCAATCTCCTGAAGTTCTTGTCTTCGTATTCAAACCGGGCTCCGAAGACCACCGAGCAGATAACATTCGACACGGCTTTGCTGAAATAGAAAGTGGGGTCCAGGGGCCGACCTGCGAGACGAGTCGAGGACAGAAGAATAAACAGATCTCACCGAAATACCAGCTTCCTTTTGACTATGTTGAGGTTTTGGGGGGGTATATGAATTTTGGTTGGGTTCTGCCTTAGGCCTGACCCATGGCAACCTCAAGACAACCCTTCCTCCAAAATTTGTTTTAATGACCACCATTGTCCTTACCGAGACATTACTGAGCTTGGCCTCTTGTGCGGCACCAGGCAATGAGGTTGTAGCGACCATGCGTGTGCGTTAGGATGAGTATGTACGTAGAAGTGTGGGTTAGCATGAATGTGTGTGTGAAAGTACGTTGGAGACCAGTTGTTTGAGACAAAAAGATGGCCAACACAAGCTGTTTGGGGACAAAGATGGCACAGACAAACCGTTTGGGGTACTGACCAGCAGTTTACCGGCAAAGATGGAACAGACAAGCTGTTTGGGGGCTATGAGGCCAGTATACACCGGTATTTTAGCTACCAGATGCCGTGAGGGCTCAGGGGACTGTAGGTTGCCCTTCCTTCCAGAATAGAGGCCTTGCTTTGCCCAATGGCTTGCCTTACATGGCACTCAACGAGCTCAAACACTTCTAACCCTACGTTGCCTGTGCTGTTGCCAAACGTTTGCCGTCATTCCATTTGTGTTTTATAAACTTTAGCCCTTGCTTTGATGAAACAGAAGCGGTAAATTTACTCACCGTTGGTTTTGCGGATTTCCTCTACTAAGAACTGAGCTTCCTCCTGGATTCGCTCCTCGATGCTCCTCTTCCCCATCCCAAAATTTCTCAAGGTCATGAGAGAGAATCGGCGCAGCTGCTTCCAGCGCTCGCCGTTACTGCCGATGACGCCTGCGATAGAGAATAGAATGGATAAGAAAGTCCCTCGCGCTGCGGGCCGACGCACACAGAAGGGGGCTAAACGCGGGGGAGGGGCGAGATGAGGGCGGGGTATTTTCAGCGAAAATGGCCGCCCCCGCAGAGCAGAAGCCCAGGGAGCAGCTGCTTCCAGCGCTCGCCGTTACTGCCGATGACGCCTACACAGACGGCCGTGAAGATGAATCAGTAAAACCGTAGCGTAATATCAACAAGACGAACCTATCTGCCACTGGTGCGTGACGCGGCCGGCGGGCTATGAGACACGGAACGTCCTAGCTGGGCGCACAGGCAGAAGTAGCGGATCACGGAAGTCGTGTAGGGACCACCGAGTCTGTATGGAACACGGAGCCTGTAGGCCGAATCACGGAGGTCTGTACGGGACGCGAGCAAGTCTGTATAGTGACACGACGTCATGTAGGACACGGAGTCTGTAGGGACGCGATTTCGTAGGCGGCACGCTGGAAGAAGATCGTAGGACGCGGAGTCTGTAGGGGACGCGGAGTCTGTAGGGGACGCGGAGTCTGTAGGGGACACGGAGTCTGTAGGGGACACGGAGTCTGGCCGTCCTCACCGTGACCGCCATCGCTTATCCTTTCCAGAAGCGGCATGCGTCCCCGAGCAGAAAACTCCTCTCCGCGGTCGTTCAGCGCCTCTTTCACGACGTCATAACCACAGAGGACCACGACTCGCTCCATGCCCACGTGAATGGTGTAGACCGGGCCAAACTTTTCACTGAACTACAGGGGGCAGAAAATGCAGACTTTGGACATTGGCTTCCGCACGGGGCGTTGGACGCCATTTGTGGCCTTCATACTTCATACTGTAATTATGCCGCGTTCCTGCTGTACCCCCTGTCTTGGGTTATTGAATCCGGTGTCCTCGTTTTCACCGTGGGGTGGGAGGTAACGGCCGACCTCGCCTGAGGACCCCCGACCCACTTTGACCCTCCTCATACACCGAGCCAGAGTTCTTGACAATCGGCCAACTTCGGCGAAATTAATCCCAACAGAGCGAACGATCTGGCCTGTCTGAGCACGCAATCGAACCGTGCCCTGCGCTCGTTAGCGGGAGGAGATGTTTACTTTATTATTATTGTTTGTAGCATTAATTAACCCCTTAAGGACCAAGGGGCGGTCCCTAAATCCATTGAAAACAGTACATTCAGCCTTACGTGGTTTGTTGCTCCGTTTGCTCAAAGAGGAGAAACGTTACAACAAGAGACCGGAATCTAACACTAGAGGGTCCGAGGCTGAGATAGAATGGAAGGAAGTTTTACTTTACTGAGAGGGTGGTAGATACAAGGAACAGCCTCCCAGCAGAGGTGGTAGAGGGTAATACAGTGAGGGGTATTAAACATGCATGGGATAGACATCAGGCTCCTGAATCTAAGACGAGACCAACGGCTGATTAAGGTTTGAGTCGTTACAGCAGGAGAAACGGGCGACTAGACGGGGGCCGGATGTCTCTTCTCCCCCTGCTGGGATCCCGCTTTTTCCGCCTCACATGGTTAAAAGTGCAACTTTTGGATATTCACGGGAGTTTCGTCCGCCGGCGATTAGCAGGACTGTCGTTTCTGTGAGGATTCCGGGACAGAAGCCAAAAAAGTTCCTGACCCTGCCTTACCTTAATGAAGCATTTGAAGACCTCTTTCCCACTCAGCTGTAGAATATTCCCCAATACCGGCAGCGGAGTGGGACCCGGGGGGAGCCTCGACTTGCCCCCCTTCTCTCTGCCCTGTATTAGGGTAAAAAGCAGGAATATGGCGCAGGCTGCTAGCAGCAGGGTTATGAGTCCGAGGAACTCCATTCTGCACCCATAAGCTCCACCGATTGCCGCGCCTGTATTAACAGCCGGTATTTATAACCCGTCCCAAACGGCCCGCCCTGCAGATGACTTCGTATTAAATGCCTTCTCGAGGGCCACAAACACCCTCAAGGGCTTCGCAGCGGATTAAAGCGTTCGTTCCATCAGAAGCCCGTTGAGCTGCTCTGAGCCGGGCCCTCCGTACCTCCTCTCTCTGTCCACTCGTTATGTTCTGTGAACCCATCGTACCGCGCCGCGGAATATGTCGGTGCCATATTACCCCATAAATAATAATAATAATAATGTAAGATCTGGGATAAAATGATTACCCGGCTCTTCAGTATGAGCACCGCATTCCATGTTTTAACCCCTTAAGGCCCGACTTGACGTGTGTTATGTAAATAAGGTGATTAAACCGTGTTTTCTTTAGCAGATTACGGGGCGCCGCGCTCCGTCACACGCCATTCCATATTCATGTTTTTAACACTTTTTGGTTGGTGGTCAGAGGGGTTTTGTGGATAATAAATAATAATAATAAATGTCTGCTGGAAGGGGTCCGTTTCGGGACTTTTCTTAATTTTCATACATGTGACTAGATGAGGCTCCTGATATACCTATACTATGATGTCATCACAATACTCTCTGTAACAATGTATTTGTTTAGAAATGCATTATTAATACATTTTACCTTTTTCTTTTCTCGAGTGGATACTAAAAGGATCCAGTCATGGTGTAATTTATTTTCATTTACGCTTCATGTCTTCTGTATTCTTTGAAAAGTACAACAAATATTTTCTATTTGGTTTCCATGGATTCCATCCATAACAACAAGTGGACTGAAGAAATATCATCGATATACCCAACCAAATACGCATTCT
>VKOC01004242.1:0-27022 GCA_009364415.1 Spea multiplicata
TTTATGGTGTGGGGGGGTCATATTCGGTTTTGGCCATGTAAATGCTGCACTTTCGGTTTCAGTCCAGAATTCGTTTCGGTGCATCCCTACTACTAAGCCAGACAATGAAGTGTTAGGCCTACACCACATCAATGTTTGGCGTAGTATATAGTGATTGGGTTTTTGTTACAAGTTTTTATTCCTTTATTTTTTTGGGATGGGGGGGCGGCTCTGTAGGCAACTATTGTTCCAGGTAACGGAACAATAGTCCATACTTTTGTCTATATTTATTTCAACTTGTCTAGGAGGTACTGATGTATTAAACTGAATGCTGCTGCATGGAAGAATCTAGCAAAAATCCTGGGCTAAAATCACCATTCCTCATAATTCAGGAACTGGATATTTAACAATACCTTGCAGGACACTAAGGTCATGAATAGTTAACCTATCCCAGTTAGCCATGAAATATATCATGTACTTTTTTTTATTACAGAAGTACATCAACTACTGACTATTTAATTGGCTAACATGGTACAATCTTTGGTCTTTTGGTTTTAGCACATAAACTAAAAAAAATACCTCTCCTCCTATCCCAACATGTATCATTCAGAAATCATATGCGAGCTGGAAAGATTTATCAGGTGTTCTGTATTCTGTGACATCATCTGGAAAAAATGGAGTATTTTGCCAAAATATTGTACAAAAAAAAAACTAAAATAAAATGTGATTCTGCAAAAATTCAGCAGAGGGCAGTAGGATGACATACCGTAATATTATCATATAAAAAACATAAGGCTAGGAAGCTGCCTGTTAATGTCAGGAGATAGAAAATTACATTTTAGAAGAATCATAATACCAGACTTGTTGATGTCTGAGACAATGTTTAATTCAGGCATACAGTATGTCATATAACATTGTATGTTATAGTATTTGTGAGATGATATAGATAGCAGAGATTATAGCGAAATAAGTTTATTTCATTTTTTAATTTTAATAATATCTTGTATGTTGTATTATGTTTGTGTTACAAACATGTAGCTCTTGATCTGCCCTTAACTTTTCTGAAAACACCCTTCTTAAAAGCTGGGATCTAACTTTCTGTAATATTTGAAAATGGCCATTAGATGGCACTGTGAGCTGGAATCGTGTAAATACCTGTAAGTTAGCATTAACCCACCTTTACATGACATTAGACATTTTTCAACATTTTAAAGCATGATAGTGAAATAGTAGGTAAATGCCCCAATTAATTTAATAGCTCATTGGGGAGGTCAGGCGAGATATTCTGATCTCCTTAACCTGGCCAATGACCCTCACTGCCTGCAAAAGCCCCACTGTAAGGCAGCTCTGCAGGGCAGTGGCCAATAGTTTGGACTGTTCTGCTGGGATGGTTGGGAGATTTTGTGTGAGATAACGGCAGCGAAAGCAAGTTAATTAACTAACACAGGGGAGTCTGGGAGGTCTTTAATATGTAAAATACAGTGTTACACGGTTAATATTGGGGAAATAATGACCAATCCCAGATTAAAGCCTGCTTTAGTGTGTCAAATATAACCATGAGCTGGAATTATCAGAGCTTTTTTTCTATTGTTCTAAAGTTTCCTTTAAGTATAATAATTTCCATATTATATGGAGCTGTCTGTCGGTAAGTATACCACATCAGTAGATGTGTTTGGCTGAACTCATGAACTGCGCCATAAATAGCTAGGGGGTGTTGAAAGGGGCAAGTGCTGAATCTGCCCATTCCTCATGAAAATTTAAAGAGACCACTCAGCTAGCATATGCATAGTGGATATAATGGCTGAAGTGCGAGTGGGGCAGCTACACAAGACAAGGGGTAGGCACTAACATTGCTCATGATGGACGTTTACTGGGGTCTGTGGTGGGCAAGTTTTCAGCAATCACTCGCTGCCCCTTTCTCTCCCTGCCGCCACCAGCCTCGGCACTGCCCTGACTGCAGTGGTGGGAGTGCAAGGTCTTTGTCTCGGTCATGGTGCAGCGTGTGGGTGCTGGGGCAAGTCCTACGTGTGCAATCTGGGTGCTGGGGCAAGTCCTACGTGTGCAATCTGGGTGCTGGAGAATGTCTTATGTGCACAATCTGTGTGCTGGGGCAAGTCCTGTCTGCACGATCTGGGTTTTGGGGCAAGTCCTGTGAGTACGACCTGGGTGCTGCAGCAAGTCCTTTAGATGTAGCTTGGGTGCTGAGCAAGTACTGGGAATGCAATCTGGGTGCTGAACAAATTCTTTGGATTTAACTTGGGTACTGGACAAGTCCTGTGGATGCAACCTGGGTGCCCGACAAGTCCTGTGGATGTAATCCGGGTGCTAGGGCAAGTCCTCCATATGCAATCTGGGTGATGGGGCATGGCCTTTGGGGTGCACTACTTATGATCTATGCCAGCTATGTGGGTCAGCGACTACTAATGTGCATTTTGTTGATTGCTTTCTGTTTGGTTTTTTTATTCTAATTCTGTTTATACCAAAAAAATGTGTTGATCTGTGATGAATGTAGCTAGTCCTTTTATATATTTAAATTGGCCTCTCACAATGTATAATTATTGTATACATGTTTTACCTATAACTACTTGTAAAAACTAAGAAAGCTTGCACATGTCCCAGCACATGAAATTAAAAAGTGATACTATATATACTGATGTGAAATTGGGAGTTATGCTGTACTACTACTACCACCAGTGTCTTGCTTGTCTTGCTTAGTATGTAGTGATGGGGGTTATGGTGTATCACCTTAAATGTCTGGCACAGCATATAGTGATGGGAGATATGCCGTACCACTGTCTGTGTCTGTCTTTCTATAATAATAGGAGATACCCTCAGTGTCTGGATCACTGTATAATGGTAGGCTTTATACTGTTGCGGTTGTGGAAGTTGTAGTATACGACTGTTATATATTGATGGGAGTTATACTGTACAACCATCAGGCCTAGTATAAATTGATGGGAGTTATGTTGTACCACCCTGAGCGTCAAAATCTTAATAAATCACTGGGTTTGGGGAAATTTGTTTTACTATTATTTTTTAAATTGTCTGCAATTCTATAATATCATGAATTTCCTTGTTATTTATCTATGAACTATCCTTAAAATAACCTCTGTATAGATATAGTGGGAAGTATCATTTTCTGTTCTTGCCTCAGATGCTAAAGGAGCTAGCTAGGGGTTCTTTTAAATCAGAGCGCCGTATGACACCGACACATTTAGTGTAATGCTGTTTCGGGGGGCAAAAACGTCACTGACGACCTGCTTGGGCCCAAAATGGCACTGACAAGCTGTTTGGGGACAAAGATGGCACTGACAAACGGTTTTCGGACAAATTGGGTACTGGGAAGTGAGTGACATGTTACATGGTGAGATCAATGGACCCAAAGTGATGGAGTTGTTGCCACAAAAAATGTGTGTGGTTAGAGGGATTATGTTTGTTAAGCAGGAGTTAGCAATATTGTTACACCCACCTGACTGTGCCAAAAATATTTTAACACCCAGGCGTCAGTGACTCAAGGCTTGGCCCTTTGTTGGGTATCAGTGCCTTGTCTGTACTTTGAACGAGTAATCAAAAAAACAAAAAATGCAACATGCAAACTGCAACATCACCACAGAGGCAACCCCAGGTGTCCCAGCAGAGCATCAGTATACAAACAAACACAAGAGGTAGTTTGATCTTCTTATCAAAGGTAACACTTTCTTCTTTTTAGTTGGATATCTGCTTCACAAATCCTATACTTATCAAGGGATGGATCAATAAATAATTTATTTTTGCAGACATTAATATTCTAATTTTTTATAATGAGTGGGCATGGTTTCTAGTTTTAACTTTCACAAGGGGATATGCCTGTTTTTGGTTTGTGACTCTTCACAATTACAAGAAAAGAGGCTATTTATCCCAAAGCACAGGGCCGGCCCTACCATGGAGCAGAGTGGGGCAATTGCTCCAGGCAGCACTTTTGAAGGGGCAGCACTTCGCCGCCCCAAGCCCCTTTTTTTTAAAGCGGAACAGAGAGAGGGCGCCGAGTGGTTTTCGCTTACCAAGTTGTCAGTACTTGCTCAGCGCCTCTCTCTCTCCTCTGCAAGCCCTCTAGCTCGGTCTCAGTGCCGGCTTGTAATGCTGAGCGCCAGAAGATGACGTCATTTCCGGCGCTCAGCATTACAAGCCGGCACTGAGACCGAGCAGGGAGACTCTCTGCAGGACTGCTGAAAGGTAAGTACAAAAGGGGGGGATAGGGTAGATAATAGGGAGGGAGTGAGAGTAAGGGTAGATAATAGGGAGGGAGAGTAAGGGTAGATAATAGAGAGGGAGAGGAAGGGTAGATAATGGGTGGGGCGACATTTTAAACTTTGCCCCAGGCGGCATTATGTCTTGGGCCGGCAAAGCTGTGACCACAGGCAGTATTCTATTAGTTTATGGTTTGTACTCCAGAAGTGTCTCTTAGAAACATAAGATTTAACAGCAGATATGAACCCTTCAGCCAATTTAGTCTGCCTGTGTTCTCCTGCTGTAAAAAGCTTAAATCGTATTTGGTCTTTTCCTAGTCAATGCATGTTTACCTTTTTGTTTACTATGCACTGACAAATTGTGCAGCGCTATACAGGGGCAGTTAACACACATAACAAATAGACATTAATCCATACAGACACATAAGGAGATGAGAACCCTGCCCGTGAGCTGCCATCTAGCCTTCTGATACTTATTATTATTTATTGTTTTATATAGCACCATCAGGTACCACAGCTCCGTACAAAGGGTAGACAGGACATAATTAGTATATAATGTAACAAGATGACATACAGTAACAACAGGTGAGGAGGGCCCTGCTCAAAAGAGTTTACAATCTGTACAAAGTTCCTAGCAGGAATGGTGGGCCTATGAGGGTCCCACTCATGAGCTTACTTTCAGATTGATATATATATATATAGATAGATATATATATACATATTATATATAATTAGACAGGGCGGCAAAGACATAGCCAGATGGGGTAGTTTAAAATGCGCCCCGCCATTAATGTACCCTGCCGCCTCCACATTATCTACCTTCCTCCCTCCCTATTGTCTTCACCCCCCGATATATACTTAAGCAGTCCTACGGCGAGTCTCCCTGTCGTCTCAGTGGCGCTTGTATATAGTGAAGCGCCGGCAATTACGTATCTTCCGGCGCTCAGCATTACAATCCGGCACTGAGACCGAGCTAGAGGGCTCGCAGAGGAGAGAGGGGCACCGAGCAGGTACTGAAAACCACTCGGCGCCCCTCTCTCTCTCTTCCGCTTTTAAAAAAAAAAGTGCCTGGAGCAGTTGCCCCACTCGGCTCCATTGTCGGGCCGGCCCTGTATATAGATATATATATAAAAAACGGTGAACACGAAGAACTCCCCTTTGTTGCTTTGTATCACATTTCTGAACAAGAAATACACTAGTATTGGGACACCTGACGATTACACCAACAGGGACTTTTATGACATTGCTTTCTAAATACATAGACAGCTTCCACTCTTCTGGGAAGGTTTTCCAAAAAATTATTAGTGTTTCTGAGGGATTTTTTTTGCTACCAAAAATATTACTATTACATATGAATGTCTATGTATTTAGAATATGATTTCATCAAAGTCTCTGTTGGTATAATGGTCAGCTGCCCAATACTCCTGATTGGCTGAGACCTCCTTTACCCTAGTGAGGGCTCCTCTTCCAGCACCCTCTAATTCATGGTCCAGTGCAGAGCTTTTTTTCTCATGACCAATCGCCCCCCAGGACAGCCAGGCCCCTTACAACTGTAATGATTATACCCCCCATTTCCATTCATTCCAGAATCATTTATTATGAGCTATATTTTTCATGAGCCTTTACATTTTGAGAATTATTTTATACATGTAAATCTTTATTTTACCAGCGATGAAAGCATCTAAATAAGTAATCACTACAGTCACACATATGTATATATTCTAAAATCGTATTAACTCTAGTCATAAGAGGATCAAAAGATAACAGAGGATTAGCAAATTTAATATTCTGCCAACAACATGCTCTCATTAAAAGAAAAGAAAATGACTTGAAAGTCTGTTTGTTGATTTTTCTGAAATAGTGTTAGCCAAAGTAAGATGTCCGGA
Organism: Spea multiplicata; assembly: GCA_009364415.1. NCBI lineage: Eukaryota > Metazoa > Chordata > Amphibia > Anura > Pelobatidae > Spea > Spea multiplicata. The sequence continues at coordinate 6,092 of VKOC01004242.1, forward strand.
TCATAGAATGAAACGACAACAATATTTATTGCCCTGATTTAAGTTATTTAAACTCATAAGTACTGTAAAGATATATCACAAATATAAACAAATCTTGACAACGGCATTTACACTATGAAGTATCGCAGGTTATCAATCATACTAATCCCAAACTCATGTTCATCTTTTTTTGAACATTATAGGGCATATGCTCAATATTATTATTATTATTTATTAATATTTACAATAATAAACTCACACATTCGTGCAAACAAATTTTTCTGTAAAACACCTTTACTTCCATAGCTTCTAAAAACATAAGAGAGAAACAACAATGGATCTCAATAAATAATAAATGGAGGATCTCAATAAAGAAGATAAAGAAAAGGTCCATATCTTTACAATAGTAGTTGTACACGGATTTACGTGCAAAAACACAATATATCTAAAAGAATGGATGTTCCTTTGCCTTATTATTGAGAGTCCTTCAATTAAGTACAAAATCATAAATCCCATCCTGAACAAGTTTCATCAAAAGATAAAATGTGTTCAATTCCGTTAACGAGGTCCCCTTCTTATACGCATTTATCCTGACAATTTCCGCTTTTGTCAGATGAATGTACCCGTTCTACTCCTGTGTTCAGTAGTGTCACTGTTGATCTTAGTGAATAGAGCAACAATATATTCATTATTATGGAGAGTGGAATAAACTCTTGAGTTAGAGAAACCCCCTATACTTAGAATGCTTAGTAGGAACTGTACATTTTCTTTCCATCCAAGAACATTAATGGTGGGACTCTTCCTGCCCTCTTGGGTTTTTGTCTTTTGTGTCGCATGTTCTAATAAACCTTATATATTTTATTACTTCTCTTATTGCATTATACTGTATACTTTGGGATCTCTCACTGGAACTTTTTGGTGTATGCATTGTATGCAATACACTGTAATTTAGAGAACTCTGAGCCAGTTTTCTAAAAAAAAGTATTAAAATATGATGGATGCAATTTAAAATATCTGTAATCCCTCATTTGCCCAGCAACGGACAAGTATTACTATAATTTGCTTAAAATGAGATTGCACAGGAGACATTAGCGTGGCTCCTCTAATACGGATATAACTGCTACAAGCTACTTAAAATGATTTCGAGAGTCAAATTTTACACACATCTAAGTCGCCTTAATAGCCATGTACAACAGACCAGTACCATGCCTTCATTCTAACATCAGTGATGGGACAGAAGTCTCCTGGGAACACCATAAACAGCATTTAACCCAAGAAACCTATGAATCCCTGGCCTTCCCAGTTGCTGCCATTGGAATTGTGGGAATGTGCAATAATTTCCTGGTGTTATATCTATACTACAGATTGAAGCGACTGAGGACACCCTCCAACCTACTTCTAGTTAATATTAGTCTCAGTGATTTTTTGTTCTCTTTTTTTGGCGGAAGTTTTACTTTCATGTTATGTGTGGGAAGGCAGTGGATCGTGGATGAAGCAGCATGTGTTTTCATTGGGTTTACCAAGAATCTGTTTGGTAAGTCAAATATTAATGTCTTCAGATGACCAATGCAAGTTCCATACTATTACAGTTGACATCTGCAGTGTAACAAAGCTTTGCCCATTTTTTAATATGGTCTTGAGGCTCCCTTCATGCTATAAATCATGTCCTTGTTCTAGTCTTAATAACATGCCATCAAAATATATACTGGTAGTTATTATCCCTGGATCATGAGACACTTGGGAAAATATATATATATATATCTATCTATATATATCTATATATATAGATATATATATATATATAACTGTACAGGCTTCTGGTTCATGTCTTTGGCAGAGGGGATCATGTTATACAAAATATGATTGTGTATCATAACTTATAACTGTACAACTGAGGGAGCCTCTTGAGGATGAACACGCTTGTGGAAATGAATGATAACAAGCAGTGTAAGAGGAAGGTTTAGGTTAAAGTGAGCCCATCACTAAAGTTGGCTATAAACAGTGGCGTCTCCAGCTTTCATAACAGCTGAACTGGCAGTTATTTTTCATTCTTTAATATTAGCCCCTGCTGACAATATATATAAATATTAGACCCTGCTGCCGATATATATAAAATGTTACACCCTGCTATACGGAATATATTAATTTAGACCTTCTGCGGATATATAATTAATATTGCCCGCTGCGGATATATTATTAAATTATACGCTGCTGGCCGATATACATAAAATATACACTGCTGCGCTAATATATTAAATATTTGATCCGCTGCTGCCAATATATATTAATATTAGCCCTAACTGCCAATAATCTTATATTAGTCCCCTCACCAATATATAAAATATTAGCCTGCAACATTATTGATAATGCCCTGCTGCATATATATATAAAATTTAGCTCTGCTGCCATATTAAATAATACGAGACGCTGCTGCCAATAAATATTATATTAGCTGCTAGCCAAATATGGTTGAAATAGTAGCCCTGCTGCCATATAACATTTATCTATATATATAGTATGATAGTATATTAAATATAAGCCTGCTGGCCATATATAAGTTAATAATTAGACCGCTGCAAAAATGGTATAGAATATTTTGCCCCTGCTCAAATATATATAAATATTAGACCCTGTTGCTAATATATTTTATAGTGAAAAAAGTGGACCCTACCCAAGCATTTCCTTGGATCCCCACTCAACGCTACCTTGCATGCAATCACTCCCTCCGCTACCACACCAAAAATATATATTTGCCACACTGACTGCAGGTCAGGGGAAGACAGTGAGAGTCAGTCCTTCGGACTGCAACGTGACATTGAGAGGTCCTCTCCCCTGTAATCATCCCCAGAGTCCCTTTGCCCCCTCATTCACTAAACCATACCGCTCCTTTACTTATGCCCTGTAGTTTAGGTATAGATCAAATAAACAACACATGGAAACAACACATGCAACTGAATAAGACCAAAAAAAACCTTGCATTTGCAGGTATACATAAATGATGCATGGAAACATAGCATTGCAGGTATAAACCAACAGAAAACACAAACACAGCATTGCAGGTGTAGATCAGCTGGAAATCACATGTAAACTCAGCACTGAAAGTATAGATCAAATAACCCCTTAAGGACAATGGGCGGTCTCTAAACCGATTGAAAACAATGAATTGTGAGCCGTACATGTACGGGCTTTGTAATTAAGGGGATAAACAACACATGGAAACATCACTCCAGGTATTGATCAACTGATAAGACATATAAATCCTATATTTGCAGGTAAACATAAATAAAAAATGTATGGAAATATAGCAGATAGAGATCCACAGAATAACACAAAACCCAGCTTTGCAAGTATAGATCAATTGGAATTCACATGTGAACTCAGCATTAAAGGTATAGATAAAACCCCCTAAAATTACAGGCATAGATCACAGGTCACACACCCCAAAGCCAACCCTGGCCTCCATATTGCCCACATAGAACCTGACCAGCACCCAAATTACACATACATAGGACGTGCCATCTTCGTCGCCAAACAGCCTAGCAGTCAACATTGTCCCCAAACAGCTGAGCGTACGTCATCTTTGTCCCATAAACACGCTACGCGTGCCATCTTTGTCCCCAGTGCTTAAACACCCTGCTTATACCATCTTTGCTTTTTTGACAAATCAATAATACACCTATGATGCAAACACTTTTACAGAAACTCACTAATTCACTTTCATTCATACAATCATTTATTCTTTCACACAAATTATTTACACATATTCATTAATGCATCCACACATTAATCCATTAATTCTCTCTCTCATTCTCTTTATTTCAATATTCTTGCCACCCTTCTTTCTCCCCATCTACCCCCTCTCCCTCCCTATCTACTCTATCTATCCCCTCTCCCTCCCTATCTACCCTATATACCCCTTCTCACTCCCTATCTACTCCTTCTGCCCTATCTACCTCTTCTCACTCCCTATCTACCCTATCTACCCCCTCCTCACTTTCTACCCTCTCCCCTCTTTGAAGTTCACTTACCTTGTAGAAGTCCAGAGGTGGCATTGCGAGGCCTCTGTCTCCCTGTTCTGCGGCTTTACTGCTGAGCGCCGGAATACAACGTCATATACCGGCGCTCAGCATCAAATGCCGGCACTGGGACCAAGGCAGAATAAGTTTTCAGCAACCGTTCGGCGCCTCTCACTCTTCTCCACGAGGCCTCTGCCTTGGTCACAGAGCCGGCATTTCATGCTGGGCGCTGGTATATGACGTTGTATTCTCTTTCCTCCGCGTCTAAAAAAAGACGGCGTTTCAATTGGGGGGGCACAGCATGATGTAGGGGGGATTTACAATGAATTGCCCCAAGGGATAATTTAACTTTTAGTGTGCCAAATATTTGTTATGGTCATTTTAAAGATGTCACCAAATGTAACTGTATTACACCCACAAGAGAGATGTATAAAGGTTTCAAATAATGTTTGTTCGCATTATTATTAGACTTGTGCATTTGTATTCGGGAGAACATGAAAATGAATGTTGCGTTTTTGTTGTTCTAACAGAATACAGAATAAACAAATATGGTGGTATTCCACACGAAGACGCACAGCACGAAGAATCTTCTTTCTTCGTGTTCATCTTTGTTTTTACGTCGCGCTCGCCTTTTCTTGAAAGAGGAGAAGGGACATCGATTGAGCACGCTGGTCTTCGTTTGTCCAATCAGCTCACTCTTGTGACATCATGCATTTAATAATACCTATTAAATTTAAAATTGCAAAAGTGCAAACAAGTGCACTTCTACTATCCTTAACCTTACATTAACCTTATAACTCTAAGTCTAAGCATACTTTGAGCCACTTTCTTCCATCCCTGTATTTGCCAACAGTCCTGAATTTCCTGTGACAGTCATGTTTTTTCAGTCCTGTCCAGTTGAATTCAGGTAAAGTAGGTATGCAAATGCATGTAGAATAAATATAATACACTATATAACTTTAATAATATATTAACACCTATTAAGTTTAAAATTAGATAAATTAATAATAGATATTTAACCAACTAGGTTCACTTCTACTATGATTAACCCTATAACTAAGTCTAAGCTTATTTTGACTTTTTGATACATTTTCCTCCATCCACATACCTGTCAACGGTCCCGAATGTCCTTGGACAGTCATTTTTTTCAGTCCTGTCTCATCAACTTTAGGTTGTAGGTAAGTATGCCATTGTAGGTAAGTTGCAAATGTTAGGCTAGTATGTAAAATTGGTCTCAAATTCCTTATTCAACTTCTTCTATGTGTTTATTTTTTTATTTCATCACCGCTTCATGCCATTTCCATCACAAATATGATGAAGGTATACGAATATTCAACCGAAATAAACCCTGGAACGTAGAATACGAAGATTTTGTTACCTTAATAAACTATCTCAGCGAGTGATGACGTGTCAAGGGGAACCTATCCCTGGCAGCTCAATCACCCATAAAGAACTTGGGGCTCTGAAATGGGCAGGTCATCTAAACATGATGAATGCAGATATTACAAAACCCCACCCCCAACATGGACACCTGAAAATGAGGACACCTTGTGTTGGGGGGGCACAGCAAGGGGTGGGACTAGCCTGTAAGTGGGCAGGTTTGACTACCTGCACATCTTATTTGAATAGACACCTTGTGACTCAAAGTGGGAGTTTCAAAGGCTGATCATTGATGGAGTCTGTCAGGGGAGATTAGATGATATCCCTAGCTGGCTAATGCTCCCAATTGCCTCCCCCTCTCCCGCCTTTCACTACTTCAATCCATCCTCAACACTGCAGCTAGATTAATTTCTCTCTGCCATCGCTCCTTATCCACTGCTCCACTATGCCAATCACTTAATTTGATCCCCATATCCTTCAGAATCAAACTTAAACTTCTGACTCTGACCTACAGAGCCCTCGACAACTCTGCACCCCCTTATATCTCTATCCTCCAAATATCCAAATACACCCCTAACTGTCCTCTTTGTTCCTGTCACGACTTGCAGTTATCTTCTACTGTCATTACCTCTTCATGCTCCCATATTCAGGATTTCACCCATGTAAGCAAATTTCAAAAGCTCTCTGAAAACCAACTTCTTCCGGGAAGCAAATAGCATTTTTTCCCAATACTCTCAGCCAGAGGCGTATCTACTGAAAATAGCGCCTATGGCAAGCACTGAAATTGCGCCCCTGTCTAAATATCTAAAACCCATTTACTAGCCCCTGCTGCCCATATGTATATAAATATTAGTCCCTGCTGCCGATAGCAGGTATAGATCAACACACAAACCCAGATCAATTGAAATTCACTTGTGATCTCAGCATTGAAGGTATAGATCAAATAAACAGAATCAGACATATAAATCCCGTATTTGCAGGTATACAATAATATATGAAACGTAGCATCGCAGGTAAAAAAAAACCCAGCTTTGCACGTAAAGATCAATTGGAATTCACATAAAAACACGGCATTAAAAGGTATATTTAAAACCCCATTTTTTTTTAATTACAGGCATAGGTCACAGGTTGCACACCCCAAAGCCAGCCCTGGCGTCCACCACTGCCCACATAGAACCTACAGCACCCAATAACCCACATAAATTTGCCATCTTTGTCCCCAAATAGCCCAGCACAAGTGAACTTTGTCCCTAAACAGTCCGTCCTGTGCCATCTTTGTCCCATATACACCCTGCCTGTGCTATATTTTTCCCATATACACCCTGCTAGTGCCATCTTTACCCTTCTACAATTATACATCTATGATACACAAACACTTTTACAGTCACTCACTAATTCACACTTTCATTCAGACAACTCATCACACATTAACTCATGCTCTCCCTCATTCAGACAACTCATCCACACATTAACTCATGCTCCTCATTCAGACAACTCATCCACACATTAACTCATGCTCTCCCTCACTGTCTTTTTTTTTTTGATGCGGGGAGAACGAGGGGCGCCGAGCGGTTGCTAGGCACCCCTCTCCACCGCATAAAAAAAGACAGCGTTTAAAAGCCGCTCGCTGGTGCCCGCTGCTTCACGGGTGAGCGCCGAAATATGACATCATATTACGGTGCTCGGCATGAAACGCTGGCACCGGGACGTAGGTAGAGGCCTCGTGGAGGAAAATGAGGGGCACTGAGCGGTTGCTAGGCGCCCCTCTGTCTCCTCCGCATAAAAAAAAAAAAGACCGCGTTTGAAAGCCGCTCACTGGCGCCCCCTTCAAATGGCGCCTATGGCACGAGCCATAGGTGCCATACCCTAGATATGCCTCTGCTCTCAGCCATCATCCTTATCAAGCCATCTGAATAATCAACAGCTTCAACATATCATCAGGACCAGATCAACTCATCCCCATCCAAGTAGTCCTTTCCTACTGTTTCACTTCCCCCTCAACCACCGACTAGATTGTAAGCAGGGGCCCTCTTCTCCTTTGTACCAGTTTGTTATTGTGTGTGATTTTAAATTATTCTACTGATTGGAATAGCGCTGCAGAATCCGCTGGGCGCTTTATAAATAAATGTAATGTTTTGGTGTGTAGTAACTGGAATGACCTGGATAGTAAGGTTTTGGCCATCATTTACATCCTGACTGTATTATTTCTGTGCTCCAATTCCTTGACATTGTTTGCACAATATTACACTATTATTAAACTGGTCTTTTTATTTTACAGGTCTTACCTCTGTTTTCACACTCACAATTATTGTGTATAAACAATATATTCAAGTGATTTATGAACGATTCATTGATTTCTCTTGGTCTTGGAGAGCAATTAGTTGTATCTGGATCTACTCACTTTTCTGGACCGCAACCCCGCTTATTGGATGGAACAGATACACCTTTGAAATCCATGGACTTGACTGTTCCTTAAACTGGATACCAAGAGGTCCCAATGAGATATCATTTATCTTGTTTTTCTTTCTTGCTTGTCTTGTAGTACCACTGAGTATAATATCATACTCCTATGGGCACATTCTATATGTCATCCGTAAGGTGAGCATAATCCAGGTGCCAATGGCACAGGTATATCACAGAATGACGTATCTTGATATTATCATTTTTGGATTATTTTGTCATTTCTTTTTATTTCAGCTGCAAGGTATACCAAAACTTCAGCTCAATCAAGCAATCAAGATTCTAAATTATGAAATTAAAGTGGCCAAAATGTATGGCTTGACGATTCTGCCATTTCTACTCTGCTGGATGCCATATACATTGATTTCTCTGTTGGCAACATCTGGCTATGGCAGCCTAATCACTCCAACAAACGCCATGTTACCATCTTTCTTCGCAAAATTGGTTGCTGCATTTAACCCCGTTTTATACATATTTATGATTAAAAAGGTAACAACACAAATTGGTATTCTAATACCCAAATTGTTTTGTATAAAAACTAAAACCATTCATAAAAGTAAACATAATACTAACACGCAGCGTGATTTCTGCAGGGTCTAGAAACGGCAGGCGTTAAAATTTTAAATCTATGTTCTCTACGACTGTTCTCATACAATCGTAAAGAGCAATACCACCATGTTCATGCAAACAATCACATAGGCAGGAGCCAGACAATATATAGCTAAACAGGTATATTGCTTAGTGTTACATTTGGACCAGAAATGCTACCAATATTTCTATAGAAAATATTATTTTGATCCATTTAACAGGGGCTTCCACTATGGATGGAGCATTATATGGCTTGTACTAAGTAGCTCTTCAGATAACATAAGATCATGGGAATTTTAGTAATACAGCAGTTGGGGGGCTACCATATTAGTCTTAACTATATAAATGTGTATTTAAGACTGTTCCTGTTATTCTGCAGTTCAGACAAGGCACACAGATCTTATGCTTTCAATGTCTCCAGAGAATGTTAAATGGCAGACATCGCCACAGGAACAGAATTCGACCGATCGGCAATTCCCCACAAGGAGGCCATGGAATGAAGAGAAAAATTTGGTTTAGTTCCTCATCCACTTCGTGTACTGTAAGCACAGTACAAACTGAAACTCACCAGTCCAGCAAGGAAACTAAAGTCAACGCTATGAATGCAAAACTTATTAATGTCCAACCAATATAGAGGTTTCCTTTCTTGACTTTATTCTATTTGCAGTTACATTTAACAGTAAATTTATACTCCGTAATAATTAACTGTCCTAAAGTATTTATTGTTGGTGTCATATTCGTAAAATTAAGATCATTAATTTGGAAAGATTGTTTTGTATCATTAGTGTTCATTTCTTTAAAATTAAAAAAACGCAATATTTAAGTATGTTTCAGAGTAAAAATTGAAACAAAATATTCCTAATCTGACACCAGTAATAAAAGATAGTTCCTCTTTAACGCCTTCATTACCCTATAGACATACAGGTACGTCCAGAAAAGGTGTGGCAAGACTACCTTTAGGATATACCTGTATGTAATGCGTTTTTTTACAGCGGACTCCCTCTTCCCACAAAAAGGCAAAAGTAAAGAAAATGTTTTTAAGAAAAACAACAACAACTTAGTGAGCTCAGTGAAGTCATTGTGGCATAAATAAGATGTACAAGTGATCCCTAAAGGGATCTATATCCATATTGCACTTTAAAAAAAAAAGCCTTGACATCCCATTACATGTAAAAATGATAACCATCCCTCGTTCACTACCGTCAAACCCCTTAAGCCAAAAGTATTAAAAATACTACACTATAGGCTACTATGTAAGGCATTTGGTCCTCTAGAACAAGACATCCAAGCACCCATAAACAAGTGCATAATTGAAGGATTTATGAACAACATAGAAAATGAATATACATTTTCAAGCGCATGATTTTTTAAATGTAATTAATTATATGAATTGAAACAAATAATTGAACGACTCTGGTTCAGAATTAAAGACAGAATTTGCTTATGTCTGTTATACTTAATAAACATAATACATTGATTATAAGACATTAGTTTCATTTACAACATGTAAGCGCCAATTATTAATCAATAAATATATTTAGTATGAAAGTAATTCATCAGAGGTAAAGGTTGATTCTCACACAAGCGCACAGTGTGAAGCTCTGATTTCAGGGCTGATTTGGTATATGCCAGCTGATAGAGATCCAAAAAGCTTTTGATCATACTCTGTGACAAACGGGAAAATGGATTGTGCATGTTATCCGAAAGTGTGCATTTGCTTTTATTAACCATGTATGACACCAAACAATTATATAGTAACAAATCAGACAAAAAAATGAGAAAAAAAGTGCTTTCAATGTGTACAAGATAATCACGATATCAGAAAGGCATCTTACGTGGATATAGGCAACAGTTGTGCAGAGTCATATTCACAACATGTAAATCCAAGGCACTGATCATTTTATATATACGGTATATATAGGGAACTTGGAGGCCAAGACAACACCTTGAACTTGTTATATTCCTCAAACCATTCCTGAACCATTTTTGCTTTGTGGCAGAATGCATTATCCTGCTGAAAGAGACCAATGCCATCAGGGAATACCGTGTCCATTAAAGGGTTACATGGTCTGCAACTATGCTTAGGAAGGCATGTGACAAAGTATCATCCCCATGAATGGCAGGACCCAAGGTTTCCCATCAAAACATTGCCCAAAGCATTACACTGCCTCCGCCGGCTTGCCTTCTTCCCATAGTGCATCCTGGTAAGCAACGCACACGGTCAGCCACATGATTCATCAGACCAGGCCACCTTTTTCCATTGCTCCGTGGTCCGTGCTCCGTGGTCCAGTTCATGTGGACAGGCATCAGCATGGGCATCCTTACTAGTCTGCGGCTACACAGCCCCATACGCAACATACATTTTCAGCAATTTGAGCTAAAGTAGCTCGTCTTGGTTTTGACAACACAGACCAGCCTTTGCCTCCATGTGCATTAATGAGGCTTGGCCGCCCATGACCCTGTCGCCGGTTCACCTTGCAACCTTTTGATGGGTATCGCCCACTGGAGACTATGAACAGTTCTGGATAGTTTAGCCACTTAGTTTTGCTGCCTAATTTATCCCACCCAGTGACAGGTGCCATGATAATAAGATTATCAGTGTTATTCACTTCATCTGTCAGTGGTCATAATATTATGGCTGATATATAATTAATGGCATAAAAGTGTTTATAAAAGTCTTCTTTTACAGAGTTTTTAATGTGACTTCTGAACAGAGAGGTGCTCACAAGAAATACACACTCAATACAATAACGATGTAATAAATCCATGCACCTTCATATATCACGAACACCAGCAAAAGATACTGGCTTTGTTGTGTAAGTGTTCTTGGCACACAGCTATACAGATCCCTCCTAGTCTTACGAAGATAGGAGCCCTTGAAGGTCGATACGCTCTGATAAAGGTCAGCTGGGCAATTCTTATTGCTTTCCATGTAGCAGCATAGACAGGGAGGGACTGTGTACACTGCATCCTACACACAGCTCAGACACAGGTGCTTATTAAACAAGGTCTTACAAGAACTTCTGCGTCTCCCTGCTAGTAGGAAACTGCAGAGCAGGCAAAAGTTATGAGGTTTTCATTATTCCTTTAATTGCAGCCGTAAGAAAGGAGCTGTCTTGAAGTTATACATCTGCGGCTGGGTTTATAGCCAATGCATTACATGCAGCTTAGCCTGCAGAGGGTGATTTAGGTGATAAAGAGAAAGAATAGACTTTTAGACTTTGAGATGCAATGCAGATATGAAAATCCAGATTAGAGTGTGTGGACACTGGAGAAAAAACAAAAAGAGAGAAGGTGGCATTCATTAGAGAAGTTGAGATTGCTGGCGACTGTTGTCTTTATTAAAGCATATCAGGCCTGTGGAGATCATTGTGATAATAGCAGTTAGCATACCTAGACTTAAGCAGAAATGATCCATATGCTATGAACCTGCGTCCTCCTAGATGTCCTTCCTTCTGGAATATCTCTGCTTGGAGCAAAGGGAGATGAAAATTGAAATAATTTCTCTATGCAATTGACCAAGACACAGTGACCTGGTCTTTTAACTTAAGGAGAGATGAAAAAAATGAGGCTATTAAAATTATCCTTTGGATGAACTGGTTATTGGGATTTTATGACTAAAATATATTTACAAATAAGTAAAATGCTTAGATCATCATTTAGCACCAAGAATAAAGCAGATTATACATTGAAGTTTAGGATGAATCCTTACCATTTAGGAACTTATTTTATCTTCCATATTCAAATGGAAGTGGTCATTGAGGGATTTCAATGACAAGAGTCTCAGTGTGTCATACAGAACAAAGTAATGGATTGTTTTGCCTTCTTTTGGGTCAAAAGACTACCACCAGCAAAATTTTCCTGCATGATTTGCGTAACATTTTACATGTATATTTTACATAAAACCAGTGCAAATTTTCCTTGGCCCTCTACTGCTTCAGTCTAAATGGAGTTTATGACTTTAAGACGTAAATGTAAAACAGTAATAGAAGTTTCCTTTAGCAGCTTTCGTGGTATAGTAAAGAATCCATCTGAACAGCGACAGCATGTATATTTTAGTTTTTTGATGACTGACAGCTCGAAGAAGAAATATTAAGTATTGTGTATGAAATATTGGTGCATTTGATGATACATTGCCACCTTGTGGCAGAACCTGAGAGTTCGCCTTAATTCCTCAGCAGTAAGTTTCCAATGCTCTTCAAGGATTCAGAGAAAACATGGAGGGGGGCAATTTGTGTCCCTTTTTGAATTATTTAGCTATTATGACATAGAACTTAGGGCCAAACAATGTTTTTTTAACTTTTTTTTTCTCCTTTACTTTTTTCCTTCCCTTAAGGAATAGAGTAATTAAATTGGTTCCATCCAGCCCAGATTTTGGTATAGAAATCTAAGTTGTTTCAGAAAAAATATTTTTCTTATATTGATTGAACTTTAATTCGATTGGAAATTTCTTTCCATTGTGGGATTTCTTGTTGTTTCCAAAAACGTGCAATACAGATTTTACATGCCAATAATATATTGACTAATAATATTTTATTATATTTCGAAATTTGAGGTATGTCTAGATGGAACATAAAAATCTGTGGAGTAAGAACAATATTAGCTCCTGTGACTGAACAAAATAAGGAAATTACTTTTTCCTTAATTGGTTGAAGATAATCACATTCCCAGCATATATGAAAGTGATTTCCAGTTGTTCTGTAACATCGCCAACATAAATCACTCATACTGTTAGATATTTTATTGAGTCTGGATGGAACCATATACCAACGATGCAGCAACTTATAATATTGTTCGTGAAGATTTAAACACTGAACTGCTTTTCTAGTGTATTGCCAAGCTTTGTACCAATTTTGTAATGGGAACTCTTTCTGTAGATCCCTTTCCCACGTTAAGATTGTTTTTAATTTATCACAGGATGAAGAAGAGTTTGCTAGAAATTTTATTATTTTATATATCGTGTTTGATTGGGGAGGTTCCAACAAAAAGATCATGCCATTTATCTCGTTTTCTTAATAGATTTTTTGTTAAAAAAATTTTAATGCGAAGGAATGAGAATAATTCTCTATTTGAAATCTTATATCTAAGTTGAATATCCAAGAATGAGATTACTCTTTGGTCCTCCATGATGTCTTCAATGTTAGCAAGTCCATTAATGGATGTTCAAATCTTCTAAGTATATACAAAGAAAAGACAAAAAGAAAAAAATGTTCTTTAACTTTTAAAGGGTGCATCCAACATGTAATTACAAGCTGTTAAGTGTTTTAAGCAGGTGGGGTTGGCTAGTTTAGCATGAAGTTCAGTTCCTGCTAGACAGAATGCCAAGTAGACTTGAGCATTCAGATGTCTGGATTTCGTTAATTTGTACAAATGTACAAAAACGAGGAGAGACCCTCAACTAATCACGCAGCAGAGAATTCAGAATTTCCTTTCGTATTTCGTTGTTTTCTTCAGTACCACTCACACTATCCCTCATGCTCCCTCTTTATTTTTTCCCTACCTTCTCTGCCAAATCCTTTCTGTGTTCCCACCTCCTTTTTGGCAGCTTCACCTCTTGTCTTGGGTTTTCTTGTTCTTCTGTTTTCTTTTATGGTCCGCATCTCCTTGTTATCCGCTCCTTACCTTGGCCTCCTGGAGAGCTTCTGCAACAGGGAAGAGCCTTGGCGCTCACCGCGGGGACAACCTCTCTGATTGGAGGAATGGGGAGAGGTTGTTCCCTTGGGAATGCGCTCTTTTATAAAAATAATGCAGATGAATCCATGGAGAAAGATAAGCTTTTCTGCACTTCTCTTTCTACGCGAGTCACTCTGCATTATTCTGGCCTCTTGGAGTACCCCTGCAAATGGGCGGAGCCACAGCATGTCCCACAGGGACAGCCTCTCACCATTTCGCCAATCAGTGGAGAGGGTGTGTTTGGAGGCTCTGCCCGTTTGAGATAACAAGAACAAAAAGAGGTAAGAGAAGATGTGGAGCTGCGGAAAAGGAGAAAATGACACAGAAGTAGCTGGCAGTGAAGGTTGGAAGATATTGAGAGACACAATGAGAGAGAATGAGAATGTAAGAGTGTGGGTGAGTGACAAATTTTGTTTTCAGATGGAAAAAGCTCTTCGAATGTCATCCCAACTGAATGGGCAGGAAACGAAATTCGTTGTGCACATGATTTAGAGATTTTTTTGTTTTGTTTTTGGTCAATGTGCACAAGCCTAATGTCTGGCCCCTAACAAAAACCACCAAGAAAATCCTTTATTGCCTGTATTAGCTGATACCTGACAGTACAATAAATATAAATCTATACATTTCAGAAAATAACCCCCCTTCAGCCGTTATTAAAATATAAATAAAGTACAAAAGAAAATACGACATGTTACTCAAATGGAAGTGGTCAGGGATTTCAATGGCAAAAGTCTCAGTGTGTCATACAGAACAACAGTTATGGATTGTTTTGCCAGTTCTGACCAGACTTTATAGTTAAGCATCCCACTGGCCACACAGGTGCCGCGTTAATGACAGGAGAGTCTCACTGGGTTAAAAAGGCAGCACAGTCCCACTGTTTCAACTCCACGGTAAGAATATAGCCATAGAAGATCAGGTTAGACTCGCCAAAATTGAGGTAATTTCATGCAGTGGCGGGCTAAGCAATATATGGCCATATAGTGCTATGGAACCCCCTAAATGTATGCCTGTGACTACTTGCTTTGTTGGACTCAACTGGGAGTGATAATAAATAAACTAAATAAAATAGTTAATGGTGGCTGGATAATATATAAAGGAATTGGTCCAATTGGTCATTTTTTATAAAAAGAAACAGGCTTTCCCTTTCAGATACTGAGCTTGAGAACCCTTTAAGTCTAGCCTCCCCTGCAGATACTAAGCTAGACAGGCCTATAAACCTAGCTTCCCTTTCAGATACTGAGCTTGACAGGCCTATAAGCCTAGCTTTCTTTTCAGGTACAGAGCTTGACAGGCCTATAAGCCTAGCTTTCTTTTCAGGTACAGAGCTTGACAGGCCTATAAGCCTAGCTTTCTTTTCAGGTACAGAGCTTGACAGGCCTATAAGCCTAGCTTCCCTTGCAGATACTGAGCTTCACAGCAAGAAATATATAACGCCTTTGAATGTGCAACTAAACTTTTTGCTAAAGGAGGACAGAATCTAAAATACATTTTAAACATAACATGACCATGGCTACTGAAAAGCTTAAGAAGGTGGTATTCCTTGACTTTTACGCCACAAAGATAGAAAATATTACCTCCTGAATTTAACAGATTTCATGTGACTGTTCAGAATTTCTTTATCCCTGCAAAGAGCAAGATTGCCCAGTGGTAATAATAATGCTAAAAAAATTGTAGTGCTTACAATTTGTTAGAATATTGTGTATGTAAAAAAAAAAGTTCAATCAATCATATAGTTAAATGATGAGGAGAACATAAACTGCTAATTCAATTCATTAAACAGTACAGTCGTCTGGATATGTTGAGTGAGACATGCAATAAAGATTACTGAAGTGCACCATGTCTAAAGTTACTATGAACCTCAAGAAACACAATGATAAAAAAAAATGTTCCTCAATTGTTTAGCTTCTCCAGCAAGCTTTTAAAGAAAACATATCAGGACCCCAACCACTGATGCTGCCAACAAGATTTCTCAGGTGATAAGGTTTCCTTTAGCTAGAAGAAATGATGCAGACCATAGATAATATTAAAGAAATTTGCTTAGATATGACAATTCCAGCAGAGTAATATCATGCAGACCAAGTTGCATAAACGGAACTTTCACTTTATTGGGTTATAGTTTGTTGAGCTCTGCGCAGCCTAAACCCTGTAAATGGTATTGGACCGTGCGGGGGAAATATACAAGGCACATTAGTTTAGGCATTTCTTCTGCTTTATTACCCCAAAATATCTGTAAATTATGAAAAATATTAACTACTGTATTGTACAATATTTGTAAAGACCATACAAAACACCTTTTAAAAAACATACAACCAGTTAGCCTTAAATATTACTTAATATCAATGTTTAAAGTTAAATTAGCTTTGCATTTATTTACATTAATGGTACTTATGTTTGAAATCATGAAGCCAAAGAACATAAGACACACTGTCTGTAAGCAGTCTGTGTAAACAGGCTCCAAAAATACTAATTATGATTGTCTATATGGCAATATTGCAGAAGTTCCTCCAACACAAACTTTAGTTCATCAAGCTAGGGAGCTGTCATTGCAACGTAGTATCAGTGAATTTTGAAAATGTATCAAAAAGCAGATGTACTTTTTTTTAAGGTTTTGCTAACTTGAGCATAAACCCTCGGCATGAAAGTACAAATTGATCTCTTGTATGTTTTAAGTCATCTCTCCGTGGTCCCGGTGTTCACTTTGCTGCCGTGCGCAGGGCACTTTCTACATTGTGGATGTTCTCTTTCAGCAGACGCCTGTCCTGCTCCAGCCGGGAAACCTGTCTGTTCAGCTGATGCAAAGATTGATCTTTTCTTCTCAGCTCCATCTTAGCCTCGGAGAGACTCTACAGGCAGGACGAACACAAGGAAGGAGCAAGCAGTTACTCGTCAGGGCACCAGCATCATTTCAATTTAACCATGAGCCTTGAAAAACAATAGACAGACTGAACTGGGCTAAGACTATTATTATATAGAAGGCTACCACTAACTAGCTCATAAAAAGTTTTAGTTGTTTTCTATGCATTACTTATATAACTAGATAAATAAGAGACCGAATACAGAATCATTTACAGAATCATTATTTATATATATATATATATATAATATATACACACACACACACACCACATAACACCCTATTGTATATATTAGACCGCACCCTTAAAGTTCAGTGCTATAATTTTAAAGAAAAGAAAAAATACACATTAGTGGAATGGTAAAACAGTATTTTTATCTAATGAACAGGCATACATGTATTTTAAACATTTTTGGTATCTATTAATACAGTTTGTCAGCATATGTTATATACAGACAGAAAAGCAATAGCCTTTTTAATGTCCCCCCCTTAATTCATAATGCACCTTACTTATAGATATGCCCCTCTGCCCCCCAGATATGCTTTATAACCTCTGATATGATTTATGCCCCCTATTTATGCCACTCTGATCCCTCAGATAGGCTTTATGCCCCCTAGAAATGCCCATCTGTCCCCCAGATATACTTTATGCCCCTAGAAGTGCCACTCTACCCCCCCTGATATGCCACTCTGCTTCCTAGAAGTGCCCCCCCCCAGACTCCCTGGTGTCTAGCAGGGCTGGCCGGTAGACGTCTGTGCGATGTGAGCAGCCAACCTCCGCTGCCGGCACTTCCTCCTCTGCCGTCCACGGCTGCCGGAGCAGGAGGATCCAGGTCCCCTGCAGTGCTGCTGGGGACCTGAGTCTTAGTCTTATAGTCAAACCTCTACTTGAGGTCGATTATAAGACGACTTTGAATATAAGACAAGGGGTATTTTTCAGATCATTTGCTTGTCTTATATTCAAGCAAATATGGTACAAATCTTTAAGTTATCATTAAAACATGTATTTCAAAGAAAGATGATAAAAACAAGGCCAATAAGATGAAATTGTAAAAGTTTTAGTTTGTGGTTTATTGTCAACAGTAACGCCACGTGGTGCTGCCCATAGCATTATGTGAACCAGAGTTTTGCTCAAGGGAATAGGAAACCTGCAAGTCCAACATAGAACTGGCATCGATAAAACATAGCAATGTATCCTTTATTAAACTGCAACTCCTGTGTGCCATTAACGTTGAAGAGCAGTAGCTGAACAACAGCTACAAGTGCTAAGTGTTGGCAACCCCAGGGTCACAGACTATTTGCCTTAAAAGAAATCGTAAAGGAAATGTTGTTTTATTAAGATAACGAGTGATATGAGAAAGTGGTCACCTTAACAGCGTCTGCTAAAGTTTGATCCTTCTCTGCTTCTTCTCTCGAGTGCAATTGCAATCTGTGATTTAGCTCCGACAGCTGTTGAGACTGTTCACTCAGGAGGATTTGTGCTTGCTGCTCTCGTATCAGTGCGTTATTCAGCTCTTCACACGCCACTTTAAACTTTGCGTAAGGAACCACTTTCTAAGGAACGGAGTGAGAACATTCTAGCGAGAACCATGTAACACATTGAACAGCCTATGGCAACCATTTGGAAAGGGCTGTAGACATTCCTCAGAGAAGCCCAGGTCATTATTTTTAAGGTGGGATTGTTAAAAAAATGCAATTAGTTTTGCCACGAACAGCCAAGGACTTTAGGCCGAGATAAAAAAAAAGAATAAATAATACGCTAAACAAATATACATGTTAAGAAAAGCTATGTAGCTAGGGGACAACCACTTAGCCTGGACCATTACTTTAGTGGGAGTTAAACCAAGAACATTGTCCCAGACAACACGATCTTTTCTTTTCAAACACCCAGTAAATACGTGCTTATTTTATTCACAAAGAAGCTGTCAGGTAAAGGTACCATTTTCATTGTATCACTGCTTGTATTGCCGAGAAACAAAAAAAGAATGCAAATTGACATTAGAAACATACTTACAGATTGTTTAACTTGTTGAAGTGGCTCCTCTTGTCTTTCTGTGGCGTTCGAACTTTTTCGGAGTTCATTAAGACTCTGCTTAAAATCTGAGAGCTCCATGCGTAGCGATCGTCTCTCAACTTCTCCAGTGTGCAGCCGCTGCGTCAATTCAAAAATCCGCTCCTTTAAACAGCTTAAGCATTTCTAAATCAGACAAAAGGAATGACGTGAAGAACTATCCCTGGTTGAAAGCAATATGCATATATGTCATTATATAATCTAGTATCACCATAAAGCTGGAACTTATTTTTTACTTTTTATTTAAAAAAAAAGACAGAATCGTACAAACTTCTCTTATTATACTCGTATTTTCGTACCTTGACGGGCCTTTCGCTGGCCAGACCCAGACTTGCCGTCTGGGATTTGACCTCGCAAAGCCCATGCGACAGTCTTCGGACTAAAGAATCAGGGTCTACGTTAGCTGGACATCTCTCCAGACTCTCAGGTACCTTGCCCATCTCAATGCTTAGCTTTTTCATGAGCTTCGAAAAGGAGTTCCTGGCAGACTTTACAAGGTGGTCCTGTGATTGTGAACTAGCATCTAAAATACGCAAAGGTGAGTTAATCTATATTGAAAACAATATACAAAGGAGTAAGTAAATTCCATCAGTTGCTTGGTTTTATAATTCACAACAGCCTTTGGGCTACAACTAATTGAACAAGCTCTATGGTGTGCCAATGGGCAAAGGGTAATTTACCACAGCGATCTCTGATCCTACCAACTGGCCCATCTCCGCTATGGAGAGCTGTGCCTAGCCAGCACAATGTGCCACAGATCATTAAGAGGTGGAGTGCTAGGATACAACATCACTGCCTATAGCAGCATCTATCATAAATATGTTGCCATATGGTACCATAGACAAGAAGTTACCACCTAAGAACCAAATGGCTCCATTTTGACCCCTTTTAGTAATCTAAACACATATACCTGACAGCTATATACTTAACAAGTACAGAGACATATACTAAGAGGAATAAGAGGAAAAGTACCACCACCAAAAAGAATATATATGGCAGAACCGTTACTGTGACACCCAGGAAATTAGCCACTTTAGAACAAACATAGTTGCACACAATGCCACAGTGTTTGGATCGGGAGACAAGAGAATATAATTTACCCTGTTCCGAGGCAATTAAAATTTTACAACTACAATCACTTATTTCCCTGCAGGATTTCCCTAATCATCCTTCATATAATAGACCTAAAGCCCCAGTACACCCAGCGTGTCCTACTTACGGCAAGATTTGTCAGGTCTGTAATTAATAATTGTGTTTTAAATTGTCAGCGCTCTGTCTACTAATTGCTAATTCAGATAATATTTAATAGGTTTATTTAGGGCTTAGATTCAGATCAGATGTCGTCTATGAGACTCTCAGCAGGTTTACATGAAAAATAAAAGAAACATATAGATAGTATAATATTGTTTATACAAAAGATATTAACCTTCCTATAAGATTGGTACTCACAATCTTTTGAGCAACCAAGTTTGCTCACACTATAGGGCGTCTGTGTAGGAATATCATAGGATCCAATGGTTTCTGCAAAACAGCAGCTTGTGGTGTCCACTCAATGATGTTGTTCCTCAATGAGCATCAGCTCAAGATATACAGGAGGTTAAAATGAAGAGGAGGATTTAAAAGTAAAAATAGCAATTTATTAGTAGTAAAATCTAAAAAACTGTATGCTTGCAACAAGCAAACAAAGTTCCATGCTTTGCCTGTGTAGTTTGTGCTACTTCCAGGTGGGCGTGTTGCCAATTTGCATAATGCGTTTCACCCAATCAGGCTTCCTCAGATACATACCAGTCCCTCCTCTTCATTATCCTTATATGCTCTGCTGCATTAGGTCTGCCAGGTGGAGTCCCTTTATGTGCAGCTGATGTTTAAATCCAATGTTATTAGAATGCATTATGTATAGAGGTTTGTCC
>VKOC01004243.1:0-62433 GCA_009364415.1 Spea multiplicata
CCACTCTGCCTCCTCCCCCTCCCATACATCACTTTGGCCTCCTCCCCCCTCCCATACTCCACTCTGCCTCCTCATCAACGGGGTTCAAAAGACATCAGGGAGCCGGGTAGAGAGGCAGAGTGGCGTATGGGAGGGGGAGGAGCCAGAGTGGCGTATGGGAGGGTGGCTCCCATACACCCCTCTGACTCCTCCCCCCTCCCATACACCGTTCTGCCTCTCTACCCTGCTTCGTTACTGACCGGCACTTTCACTGCAGCTTCATAGAAGCCACAGTGTAAGTGAAGGTGAGTAACGGAGATGATTCTCTGTCAGCCTGTGAGTGTCTGCATCGCACAGACAGCCTCCGTTACTGCTCTTCACTTACACTGTGGCTTCTATGAAGCTGCAGTGAAAGTGCCGGTCAGTAATGGAGCCGGGTAGAGAGGCAGAGCAGTGTATGGGAGGGGGGAGAGAGAGCCGGAAGTGAGAGACCGGCCGACAGTGAGGGGAATCCAGGTCCCCTGCAGCGTTGCGGGGGATCTGGATTCCGGTGTTATAATACGATCTGTGTTTGAGATCGGATTATTATAAGGAGAGGAGTTTTTCAGCGCATTTGCTCTGAAAAAAACCTCTTTTTATAATCGATAAAAATAGATTCGATTAATCGATGATGAAATTCGTTGCCAACTATTTTCATAATCGATTATTATCGATTTTATCGATTAGTTGTTTCAGCTCTACAAAAATGTAGGTTTGCCATTTTGCTTATCTTACTATTCCTTAAGTTGTCTTTTAAACTCCAAATATTTTCAAGCATATCCTGAATTGGAGGCTTATGCCACAGCTGCTGTGTCGATGCCCATACATGAAGCTCTTGAACTTATTTTTCTTTTTCCCTCCTCAGTGTATCAAGATCCCGAAGTCAGACAGTCCCAATGACCTGCACAATTTTAACTTTTACCTGTCAAATGTGGGCAAAGATAACCCTCAGGGTAGCTTTGACTGCATCCAGCAAACTGTCTCGAGGTAAGAACACTGCTTATAGTGGGGACATCTACAGCATCTACAGATAGCACCTGCTAGCTTGTCTGTGGTTATAAATTGTGTCTATATTGTGGCAATTGGTATGGTGATCATTTTAGTAGTTTAACAGAATTTAAACCTGGTGTAATACACTTGTTAATGTTTGGTCTTTTATGATCCGATGTATTGTTTCATAACTTTGTTTTTCCTTCTGCAGTTCGGGGTTGTCCAAGTTGAACTGTCTGGGATTCATACAAGATAAAATAACAGTATGTGCCACTAATGACTCCTACCAGCTGACAAGAGACCGAATGACCCAGGCAGAAGAAGAAACTCGGAGCCGTAGTACAAAGGTTATAAAGCCTGGTGGCCCCTATGTAGGTATGGAACTTTACACCATTTTTGCAGTTTGGTAACCTAGCTCTGTCATGTTTTGGTTTGTCATTGCTTTAAACAAGCAATTATGTACAAGGTCCCTGCTGTTGTCCAAGGGCCTGATTCATTTGTTCAGTGACAGCGGTACTTGATAAAATCCACAAGAGACTGTTTAATACGTATTTAGGGTGATAAGGGTGTATCCGAACCGTTGAACTGTTGGGAAGCATTAACAAAAATACTACCTTGTATAGCTTAATATTCCTAGTATGCTTCTGACCATTTTATACACCAGCCGCTAAAGGTATGGCAAACTGCCTGATGGCCGACTCTTGAACTATACGTCCGCTCTTGTAATGCATATGAGCTTCTCAGTTGCAGACGTGCGCTGTGTTGTGTCGTTTTTTAAAGGGCCTGTAGGTCTAGTTTGTCACCAAAAAGCATTTTGATTTGAAGGAAATGTCATGCAGTGTTTATACAGGTGTGATAGAATGCTTCAGTTCCTGAATTCTTGCTGTGAAATTAGTTTGTTTCTATGTATCCCCAGTCCTCGTATCTTGTTGCATGAATCTGTATATATGTTGCTCTTTTTTGTACTGATTCCATTTTAATGTTTTTAATTTTAATAATCGTCAAAATCATACTCCTTTAATGTCATATTCCTTTAATGGAGTTTTAATTACCTGTCATTCAGTTGGGGATATGTAATAGAACTGCTGGGACTCCTGTGTGCCATCTTAAACTTGTATATTCCAGCCGTCTATTGTGGCAGGGCCTAAAAAGCCCATTTTGTTCGACTTCATGGCAAGTAATTGGAGAAGTGAGATGCTTATAGAATTTTCCATATTAAAACATATTGCATCTGTCAAAGGTCACAGTAATTTAAGTCACTCTTTGAAACATGTCTCTGGCCGCGTTGGGGGTGGGGTGGCTAGGGCATGAAGCACACAATGCCTGAAGCATGCACTTCAGCGTGTAAGCAGAAAATGCTGAGCCTCGCTATCTATTATCTCCTAAAATCAGCCGCTGTGACCAGTTCCCATACAAAGCACCACAGTAACGCGGCATTAAGCACACCAGATGGGCCAGAATAGCTCTTATCTGTGGTCAGATTCTAGACTTCAGTCCATAAGCAACGTTCCTACATTAAAGTTGTGGGTCAATCAGAACAGTTCCCGATCTTCTCTGCTCCCATCCCTGCTGCTTGTATTGTGAGCCAGACATGTTGGGCGCGTGAGTATAGTGAATATAGTGCACACTCACGTAAGCATAATACTCCTTGCAATGTGGAATTAAAGTTTGAGGAACCTCAACCAAAGACACCCCCCCCATTCTCCCTGGACATCCTTGCTTCCTCCTAATGTTTGTCTTTATGGTCTGTTGTAGGGAAGAGGGTCCAGATTCGTAAACCAGCAAATAGTATTCTAGATACAGCACCCGAAAGGAAGCGGTCAACACCCATTAACCCTGCAAGCACCCTACGAAAGACAAACCTAAGCAGCAGTATTGCACAACGGCCGTATAGGGAACGAGTGATTCACCTTCTAGCACTGAAGCCATATAAAAAACCTGAAATCCTTGCTCGCTTACACAAGGATGGCGTTAATCAGAAAGACAAGAACTCCCTCGGTGTTGTTCTACAACAGGTGAGACCGGCTTCAACAGGTGAATGTACATTGATATATCCAACCGCAAATGGGGCTGTATTTTATGTATCCTTTATCTGTGTTTTTTGTTTCTAATTCACAAAAACAACTTGTTAAAAGATTTTTATGGAGCACCATTGTATTTTACGGCCCTGTACAATGGGTAAACTTACAGACTTACAGAAACGAGCGTTAAGGAGGGCCCAGATTAAACAAGTTTACAATCTAAAAGGATTCTAGCCCATTCCGGCCTATCGGTGCCCTTTTAGTCATGAAATTTGGGTTCCAGATAAGTTTTCTATTATTCTCATTCTTACTGGGAAAAATATATAGGCGTCCTATGTTAAGCTGATGTAAGGTCCCCACACCTTGAGGAAATTTAGTGGTAGTGGGCAATACCCTGTCCCGTTATCTGTTCATTTGCTTTCTGTCAAGCATGGTTCTTGTCGCAGTATCACGACATCTGTCTGTTGAAGCCATGACACTGTTCTTATAAAAAGAGAAACGGCAGTATCGCAACACAGTCTGCTTTTTTTGCATGATTTGGCCCCTCCAGGCAGTTAAGGGGGGGGGGTTAAGCTTCTTAAAATATTTTGTGTAGCACAGAGGCCCCAGACCCATAGAATATTACCCCATCTCTGTATCTACTAAGTTGATTAAGAATAACGAGTAGCAATAAAGGCATGTGAAGTTATACAGCGCACTGGGTTTGAGACGTAGGGCTTATGACTGTGAGCTCGATGGCCGGTGATGTCAAGCCAGTGTTACAGAGCAGACGAGGATGGCTTTCTGCTTTCCCTCACGGCATGCTAGATGTCAGCACGGCTAGTGCTGCAGTATAATGCTAGCTCATCATACGCAACCAGCATACCCTTGGTTATTTTTAGCTGCGGCAAGCTGATCATTTCTGCTGCAATATCCATGCAGACCCTTATTGGGCAGTGCTACACCTTGAATGGTGAACATGCCCTAAGGGAGCTCTGACGGGTATTTTTGCATTACGTTTCACCATGATCATCTTACGCTCTGACACATTCTTTATGCAAAGAAAATGTTTAAAGCCCGAGCTTCGCTTTCTATGGTGTGTTTATTCACCCACCCCCCCCCCACCTTGTGTTCTTTCTGTCATGTACTTTTGCTGCAGGATTATCAGGGTTAATTCATTCAGTGGGGTCTTTGTTTTTTTTCTGCTGAAACAGTACAAGCCTGTACTGTTCGCTGCCAACGTGTGATACACCCAGTGCTGTGACCGTGGCAGGCGTATAAGAAGCTGAATTAGCAAACATCCACGCAGATACGGCTGAGCAACGCTGGGCGCTTTCCATGTTCAGTGTCTTTTGTCAGCTTTGCCTTGAAGGCACTCTTCTCTAGAAATCAGATCTATATTCAATAAACATTTGGTTTAATTTACCTCTGAAGTATGTATCATGTCTGGAAATGTCTAAGCCCTTCTTTCAAGGCGGTGGGGGATCTACTTGTAGGCACTATTAATATAGAAACCTAAACATAGGTTTGTTGGCATAACCACTCGGCCCAGCTAGTGTGCCTGTTCTTGCCTTCTGTAGACAGAGAAACCTTATTTGGTCCTTGGTGTTCAGTGAAGCTGTGTGTCTGTCCCAAGATCGCTCGCTGTATTAACCTCTACTGCATCTGCTGGAATACTACTTCAGTTATCTACCATTGCAGTCAGGTGCCACTCCCAAGTAATCTCCACTCCGCCATGTAACTTACAGCTTTTATAGAAACACATTTTTTTTGTACCATAGTTTTTATTTAGCACATCAATTTAAAGAAACTGGGTAAGCTGGGAATACTTTGGTTGTGTTGGATTGTAATATGACACATACTGGAGAATCCAAGTGCTCTAGATCCCGGAGCATTCCACAGTGGTGTTAGAATGTGTGTCTGTGTTTAGTCACATACATGGTAGGTATTCCCTCTCCACAGTGACGTTATGAGTAAAGCACAATGTACATTTTGTATTAAGAGCACACATACTAGATCAGGTGTATGTATATAAAATTACAAAAAATATGCAATGTATTACATGGACTTAATTGCTTAATGATCAATGTGTATTCGTGTAATTCTGGTTTGTGAAACATTTTGTTAATGCATTTATCTTCTACATGTAATGTATAGGCTGCCAGGCTGGCCTGTCTTTAATATGTAAAGTGGAGTGTTTGATTAAGTTTGCGTAATGTGTTTTTTTTTTTTTTGTTAGGTTGCCAATTTGAACCCCAAGGACAATTCTTATACACTTAAGGATTTTGTGTACAAAGAGATCCAGAGAGATTGGCCTGGTTACCTGGAGGGTGATAAACAGCTTTTAGACAGAGTGCTCTCTAGGTAATTTTCTGCTTTCTGCTATTCCGATGTGGGTAACCTTTCCAAAGCAAAATTTCATGGTCTGCTTCAAGTGGTGCGTGGTTCTCGTTTTATGAAACTAAACACAAAGGAAAGAGAGATGCTGTAATTCCTCTGTTTTAAATGCAGAAGGAATTATACAAGGAATTCCTCTTGTATAAAGGCTCCTCGTAAACTTGTCCAGGACCTCTCTTCTGGGTTTTGGGTTTTACAGCCCCAGCGTTAGAAGATCGTCCTAAAGCATGTTCGCTAGCTGTAGCACCAGTTAATGCAGTGGTCATGAAATATTGCTTTAAGTCCATAACCAAGCATGTGATTTCATTTTTGACAGAAAACTTAATCAGTCTCAGAATGCCACCAGCACCAGTCAATCAGACTCTCCTCCTTTAAATGCTGCATCTTCATCTCCTACCCAGGTATTTTTGAGACTATTTATTGGTTATTTTATTAGGATTTAATATATTTGGAATTGTCAATGGAAGTTTTTTAACTTGAAGCATTAGTGACTTTTCTTTACAATTCCATCACCATACAACTTCATTTAAATTATATTGGTATTTGTGTTTTGTGTTTGGTTTTGTGTTGGCATGTTTTTGTAGTAAAAATATATTTCACTTCTTCCTTCCTTAAGAAACGACCTCTGGATACAGACTTTATTGATCCATTAATGAATAAAAAGCCAAGGATATCTCATCTTACGAACAGAGTCCCTCCGACATTAAATGGGCATTTAAGTTTGACCAATGAGAAACCAGCACCGCCTCCAGCACCGCCTTCTGCTGCCACCCCATCGCTTCCACCACTTCCTCCTGCACGCCTTCCAGTTTCCAATCCGCAAAATATAAACTCGAACTCTAATTCTCCCAGTACGCCTGAGGGTCGGGGAACTCAAGATCTGCCAGTGGACAATTTAAGTCAAAACCGTGGCACCTATGAGGACCAGCAAGAAAAATATACCTCTAGGACTGCTCTGGAAAACACTGCACCAACTCCAGTTAAGTTGGGACCGTCGGAACCCATGGACGATAAAATCAGCACATTGCACAAAAAGGCAAAGAAAGCCAAAAAGCAAAAGGATAAAGAACGTAAAAAACTTGACAATGAAAGCTCGAAGGAAAAAAAGCATCTTCACTTAAAGAAAGAAGAAGCGGTTACTATTGAAGAGAGCGCTGCTCCGAATACAAAGAAAGGTAATTTTGTTTGGTTTATGTAGAGCGTTCTTTAAGTATTTGTAAGGGTTCTGTAAAATGGTAAAGGTCTGTAAAAAGGCTTGCAGTTGCCGCGCAAACCATGCATTTCACAAGTTGTAGATTGCTGGCTGAAAAACAATGGCACAAGAGCTGCACGCTCCAAAGCTGGGACACTGCAGGAAACGTTTCCCTTCCACTGAGCCAGACCCGCCTTCAAGCAGATCTGTCGCGTTAAAATATTATGTTTTAATTTACTATAAGCGAAGACCTATGTAACAAAGCTAATACAAAACAGTATATATATATATATATCATTTTACATTCCTATTACGGGATTCATGCAGCCTTTGTATGAGTGTTGGGAGAAGGGAAAAAACTTTAGGACAGCAAATTAGATAATGTGGCTGATCTTGGCTTTGTAGAGGTGATCTTCCTAATTGGCAAACCACAGCCTGTCAATTTACTTAAGCCAAAAATGGTGATGGCATCAGGTCCCTTTCTTTACGGTTCCTTCTCTGGCAGTGATGTCTGTCCACAGGTGTCCCCTTCTGTACCGGGAATGGCTGTGGCTCAGCTTGGGCCGTTCTATTCAACCTCTAGCACAATGCTGTTACCAAACCTTTTTGCTGGTTTTAGAAATGAAAATTTGTGTTCATATGCGAGTCAGTGTAAGTTGGGTTCTTGGAGCTAAGTGCTCAGTATAATAAGCTGTGGCATTTATTTTTTTCACCATAGAACTTGACTGGGGCGTTCCATTGGTGTTTATGGTGATAAGGCTGCTTTTGAGACTTTGCCCTTGTAAAGCTTTCAAAGTGTTCTATGGACTGAAGAGTACAGTAACACAAACTAGTTTGTTTACAATATATGCAATAAACCGGTAGTTTACACATACAGAAAGGTAACCAGTGCCATCTATAGTCATGTGGGACGACATTTTTAGAGTTTTTCAGTAGTTTAAGGCCACCTGTTTGACCAACAGTCCCTGTTTATACCTTTAATGCTATTTTGCCCAGTTTAAAGGCACTGATGCTTTATCGTGGTTTCATGTTACTGTTTAGTTTTTAGTTAATAATAATGCAGGGGTGTTTAATACTGTCTGGTCAATTGCTGATTTGATCGCTAGCTGACTTCTTGCAGGATCAATGAAAGAACTTAGTGTCATGTTAAGGCTTAATTTCTGTAAAATACACCAATTAAGAGGGTCCAATTAAAAAAAATCCAATATTATAACCCAGATTTGAAAACTGATGTTGGACGTTTAATGTATAATGCTCAATAGCCCATACAGTATATAGTATAACTCTCGTACAAGTGTGATTTTTATATGGTGATTTTTCAGCAAGCAAATGTCGTGTTGACCTAAACCTTGCACCCTTTACTCTTGGTGTTTGTCCTTTTACTCTTAAAACTGGAAAAGCTTCTTGAAACGAGCTCTGGCAATGCACACACTTTCTGTAATATAGCACAGCTAATTACAAGCGACCCATGCCTTATCTAAACTTACAATGTTTAGCTTTGGCTTGTGTACCTATGGGGTGACCATAACTTTATCTTCGCAGCTTTCTGTGGTGTCCTGATACAAAGTGTGATGCTGCGGAACCTGCTTGTTTGTAATTCCTGTCCTTCTACTTGTTTTAAACATGATTGTGGAAGACAGAAGACCCCTACACCAATCTGATCAATTCCTGCAGGGCCATGTTATTAAATGGAGGGGGGGTTAACATGATGATCAAGCAGCATCCCAGTACATGTAAGCTGGTGCATACTTTGCCAAAAAAATAGGGTACGGCTATCTGCTTGTATGACCTAAGCACACCGCTTTTGATGTGTGTGTATTCCATAAGGGAACCATGGTGCTGACCCCTAACTAACTTTACAGAAGAATGTTTTGTGGATATAGTTGAGCAATACACCAGTTCTTAACGTTAAACATGTTTAATTCGACCTTTTGAGTTTGAGTTAGGAAGGCCTAGCGCAGGGGCTTCCAACATGCGAGCCAAATGCCGTCTGCTGAACATATCGGCGTGGCCCTCCCGAGAACTTGCAGTGGTGACTTAGGGTTGCCACCAGTTGATTATTTTCCTGGCACAGCCAGTAGTCCTTTGTTTGAAATGCTGATATTTTTGTGGCCGGGGAAGCAGGCTTCCTCCCAGAGATGCCTCGGCACAAACCTCTCCCGATCTGGAGGAACGGGTGCACCCAAAGCCAGAAGACGACCCTACCCCCTATTTCAAGTAAGGCATCAACCTTATGGGGCAAATTAGGGGACAGGGTTGATATGTATGGAACAGTCCTCCTCATCTTTGGTACTTGTAATTAAAATGACAAAGGTGTGTCCTACAAAACATGGTTTGAGGACCATGCAGACATATATCATGTGTGTGTGTATATATATAATGTTATGTGTTAGTGTAACGCTACTTGTCAGTACTCCGTGGCAGAGGCTGCCTTGGACCTGTCCCGCCCCTCCCCTGCTGCCCGATCTCTGAGAGCAATTGTGCATCATTACCCCTTTATTGCAGATAAAGTGGGCTGATATAATCATGACAGCTACTCCATGTCCCACTCCTATAACTCAGAGGGGTCATACAAGGTAAAGAACAAAAAACGGACAAACTATGAATAAAAGAACAAATCAATTAGTGACTCTTTAGGTTACTTATCGATCAGTCTCGTCAGGTAATTTTTTGTTACAATTTTATTATACACTCTGCATATTAATACTGCATATTGTAAGTAGGGCCATATTTTCTCTTAATGCAAGACACACATTTCTGCTGAAGTGGCCCACTGCGGAAAAACTTGGGCAGAGACCCTGTTCTAGCGCGTTGACTCCTAATTTTATATGGTATTGGCCAAAGGGCTAGAATATTGTGCTGGAGCTCTAAGCCCTATATAAACAACTGTGGTGTAATAGCGTGTGGCCTTGGGCATCTGGTGAGCATATAAACTAGCAAATGACTATGCCTTTTTGTGTACAAACACTCATTGGGCCGTTTTCTAACTTTTTTGAATAGAAACGAAAGAGACGTGTCCTGCTTCTGATCCTTCATCCACAACTGAACTTCCGGACTACATGGTGTAAGTACTTATTTATTTATTTTTTGATGATTTGTCTGTGCTTAAAATATGGAAATATATAAATGCTTGTATATGTATAACTTTTTTCTATTCATATGCAGCAAATACACTGTCATTGTGACGAATGAGCAGAGGCAAAGTTACAAAGAGGATTTCAACTCGGAGTATGATGAATATCGGAGTTTGCATTCTAGAGTTGAAAGCGTTACTAGGAAATTTGTGCAGCTCGATTCACAGCGCAAGGGGCTTTCTACTGATTCTAAAGAGTATAAGGTATTTATTTATTAAAGATCACTTGTCCATGTGCTGGTAGAACAGTCAATTTGTCTATAATATATGTAGGTTGTCATGCAACAAACATTCACAGCGTGTTGTAGTTTTACACAGTGTATTGCTGAATATTTAATTTCGCTTTTCCGATTGATGTGGCTGGCTTGGCCCTTCTAAATGTAATTCTTTCTTTGACAGGTTATACATGAAGAGGTTCTCAAGGAATACCGCAAATTGAAAGAGGTTAGTTTTATAACTCGTAATCACTTCATATGTATGTTTTACTCCCCTTTTACCTCGGGCAATACCAGATAATATTAAACCAGCTAGCTCTAAAATAATTCTGCCAAAAGAAAAGCGGAGCTTGTAGGTAGTCTCCGTAAACGTAATTGTGCTGAGATTTTTTTTCACGCTTTATTATAATTATGCCCTTCATAAAGATCTAATTCTAGGAACGATTTACATGTGAAATGCACCCCATTACAAGCATCCGATTAGCAATTATGAAGCTGGTTTTGAAATCGCTAAATTTAGTAAAAAGTATTTGTATTTTGTCAATATCATGGGTCTATTGTCCAAGTAGACCCTTTTTTTCTTTTTCTCGAAATTGTACATGCTTGCCATCCGACCAAACAAGCTGTTGGCTAGTGTAGAACAAAGCAAATCCAGTGCCTGACTATTTGTATTAAAGGATTTGTGTGAGCCATTGTGTTAACCACCTACATTCTTATTTTTTCTTTTCTGTCCCCAGACTAGTCCCAACTATTATGAAGAAAAGTACCGATGCGAGTATCTGCACAACAAGCTTGCTCACATTAAGAGACTTATTGGAGAATTTGACCAACGACAGGCAAAGTCCTGGCACTAAAACTTTGCTCAGAGAAGATGTGAATACTTAACGTTATTTATTTAAAATTCCAGATGTGTTACGCTAGGATTAAGAAAGGAAACTTTTTTCAGGAGTTTCAGTATTAGCAGACTTGGTTTTTTTTTCTTTCTTTTTGGCCTCTCCCCAGCCCCATTTTATTCTGCTTATTTAAAAGCTGCTTCGTTTCTCCTTTATCGTCCTCTGGACTCGCATTTATCCTGTGGAAGTCGGTGCAGATACTGGCATTTCAGTGCCTACACGAGACACAATGCGCATTTTAAAATGTAGCAAAGAATGATGTGCTTTCGGATAAATGTCTGTCTTCTGATCTTTTCTTAATGCAGACCCTTTGCCTTAAGTGGTGGAAGGTTTAAAAAAAAAATTTGCACAAATATATTTTTTAAAACAAAAAATATGGAGGGTCGATGGACAGAAAGTGCATATATAAAAAAAAAAAAAAAAATTCTATATAGTCTGTCTTTAACTTGAACTTACCTTGCAAATCGTACCCCCACTTCAACGGATGCCTTAAGGTGTTTGCTTGTGTGTAGTTAAGTATTAGCTACACCGCTTCCTACTTTATTAAAGCGATGGGAAGCACACTGTGGCCTATCAGCGTCTGGGAGCGTGCCTGCGAGCGTGGAAGGGTTTGAGTGGATGTGAGCATGTTTGACGAAAACACAAAGCTGCTATCTAATAGGCCAAACGCTCAGGTTAAATCAACTGATGAGTGTTATCGTAGGGTTTTTCCTATGAATTTGCTACTTGTATTGTGGAAGACTAAAGCATTTCCATTTCAACAATTTCTCAGAGTTATTAACTTTAAAGAGGGGGGGTTACAGGGGGGGGCTATGATTATTATACAAAGAAAAACTCCTTCGGTGCAGAGGGGGAGGTCTGCTACTTGCGAAGGTGTTTAACCAATGTACTTTTTGGGTAAAGAATAAGGAAATTTAACCATGTAGGTGACTATTTATATACAGATAAAGTATTTTTGAAAAAGATATGCAAAGAAGCTATTTACCTACATGTATATTTAAAGTGTTGTCTTTTCTCCTGAAATCCAGGAATTGAGTAAAATACAGATCTATTTAACGTTGAAATACTGTGATCATCCAGTAGCACAAACTTGCATTTCGTGCAAATTACCAGTTTACTTTGATAAAAAAACAACTTTTTTTCACACGGGAACAGAAGCTTTTTGGTTCATAGCATTCTGAATAAACCTGAGATATTATAGATATATATATATTTTTTTTTTTATCCTTCATCAATGAACGCTGCCAATGAAAAAGGGAAGCATACTGTTTACAGATGTGATTTATTGGAATGTTTGCCAAAAAAGTTGGAATCTGTAATAAACGTTGCCTCCAGCAGAAAAAGGTGTTGCTTTTGTGTTTCTGTAAACCAGAACATGCCATTGAGACAGTCTTAATCTAGCTGAATATATATATATTTATATTTGATTGTAATACTATCTGATACAGCATCCCTTGAAATCTGGTGTCTACTATTTACTTTGAAATAATATTCTGCTAGGTTATTTTCAAGGCCAAGATGGCAGCATGGTTTTCACTACATTGCTGCATTTTCTTTATCCCTGTGCAATTTCTAAAGGATGTATGTGCAGCTATAAATCAGTAGATTAAGGTAAAACTAACTTCTTGATTCTTGTTAGCTCACCCTTACTCAATTTCAGAAGTAGTGTCGCATATGTGAATACTGTCACTTGTACGTCCAATAATCAGTTTTCGTCCATAGTTAAAGGAGTCTTCGTCCGTTGTTAAAGGCACATTGTAGTGTCCCATACAGCCCTACCGGCAAAAAATATATATTAATGTACTTTAATAATCCAATTTTACCTGTGAAAAATTAAAAAAAAATTGGCACGGAAGCAAACCAATCTGCTGTTTGGCGTTGGGCTACTTGAAGCAACCAGACACTGGCAGAAAAGTGGTCCCATCTAAATCCATGGGAATGTTTTTTTTTTTTTTTTTTTTTTTTTCTGTGAATGTATAGGGCGTCCTGTTGGAACCCTGGAAGTCCCCAGTGAACCAGTGGTGGAAAACCACTGCACTGGAGATGTGTTCAGCTGGAGGAATCTCCTGCAAGCCAAGGACCTGGTGGCAATGACACAATGTAAATGCATAGAGGAGATTGTGATGACTCCCTCCATGCATTTGCACTTGAAGGAAAGTCATATCATGTCTTGAAGTTTATATGATGGCTAGCGCGTCCATAGACTCGTTTTGAATTACTGTAACAAACCATAGAATATGGGATAAATGTGTTAGAAACACAATATAACATAGCAAGAGACTTTCAGTATGTTTTCAATGATTAGAGCAAATGTATTATGTTA
The DNA here is from genome assembly GCA_009364415.1 of Spea multiplicata. NCBI lineage: Eukaryota > Metazoa > Chordata > Amphibia > Anura > Pelobatidae > Spea > Spea multiplicata. The sequence continues at coordinate 13,162 of VKOC01004243.1, forward strand.
AAACAATTTCTAGTATCTTTTTTTTTAAGCAAAATAACTGCAAAGATCAATACCAGATACACGCCTGGTAACGTCAGGAAAGGCAATACCTGCACTCATTGAGGTGCTTGTGGACTGACCATCAAACCATCGTCAGGCCACTATAGTCTACATTCCTGTTGAACAAATCCTGCGGAGATTAGGCCTTCAGTATTGATTTCAATATTTACGAGAACAGGGAGTTTGTGTAATTGTCTTGACCTGAGAGGTAGATATGAGTTTCCAGCTTCTTATATACACTACGCTATCTTGCCCAAAAGCTTGAGACGATGCCTACTTGCTGATCTTGTTTGTAACTACCTAATTCTGTTGGAGGGTGAAGAGATTGAATTTGGCAATTGTGTGTGTCCAAAAATGGCATGTAGTCTTAAAGCACCTGTGCTAAAGGTTGCTTGACGCCCTTACGTTGGGTAGTAGAGCTGATGGGCTAGTGAGTAATTGCCACTAAACAGAAATTATTTTAGAAATTTGCAGGTGGAACAAATGCTAAAACTGGGAAACCATTTTATCCACTTGTTGCTGTAGCATCTTTATTGTTTACTGTTTAAAATCTCACATTCAGTCTATATACATATATGTATGTGAAGCGTTTGCCTTTCTAAAGTGTTCTGTCAATGATTGTTTTCTGATGGCTTGTCATTTCCATGTGAATGTCGTATATTTTTAAAAATGAAAATGTATTTGTAGAAGGATCTAAAACGTAATTTTGTTTTTTGTAATACAAAAGACAGCAGGGGATGTGCTACAGTTTCAGCCGGTTTTGTGTAGATTGGCGATACCCATATCAATAGATCCGAAACTTCTGGGAAAATGTTATAGCTCTTAAGTTCTTTTGAAGCCACTCCGTTCTTAAATTAATATAACAGCTTCAAAAACAATAGTTTAGAGGTGCTGGGAAAACTGGGATATGCAATTTAAACTCTGCCTTGCTGCCAACATTTTTTATTTTGCTAAGGACTGCCGTGCCAAAGCAGCCTGGGGTAGAACAAGCTGACCAGTTATTATCCTTGTGAAAATAACTTGGCTTTCTTCCCCCCTCCCCCAAATGCACAATCCAATTAAGCAATGGAAATGTTGCCTAAAAACTTGAAGAGCTGTGTCCTCTGTCTCACACATGTGTCCTTGAAAGTGCAACACGGATCCAACGGCGCTTCTCTTAAGTGACGCTGGATCTGCGTAAAACAATACAAAAGAGTGATTGAAGTTTACATTGGCTGTTTTCCCTGCACACATTTGTTTTGCCGATTGTCAGTTCCATACATGCTGTATTAAAAAATAAATAAAAAAATATCTAGAAGGTAAAATGGAATTTGGGGTATTTTATCAGCTAATTTTTGAGCCAATGTTACCCCATTGTGGTGTTCATAAATTCAGTTTTAATAAAGTATTAACAGAGTCTTGTGTCATCATTGTGAAATCAATGTAAAAACAGTCGGTTGGACTTAGGTGGTGGAAAAGTGTTCTCAGACGAACTAAATGTTTGATCCAAGCAACGGGTACTGGGTTTGACAGATGCCATGGAATGCTACCTGCCTGATTCCATTGCCAACTGTAAAGGTGAATGAATGATAATCGCCCAGGGATGTTTCATTAAATATCCCTTAATTCCAGTAAAGGGACACTTTTAAGGAGGGCTGGGACATGGACGATTTGTCCAGACCTTGCTAATATGTTTGGACACAAATCTTTGCAGATGTTCCAACATCTAGTGGGAAATGATCCCTGAAAACTGAAGGCAGTTGCTGCAGCTAAGGGATGGGGTAACTACCATGACTTTCAGATGAGAAGCTTGAGCAGGTGATTTATGGCCATGTAGATTAACAATTTTAAGCAATTGTTATGGGTGCCCTACTTGAGCCTCCGAAGTTAGATTTGAAAAATATAAAATGTTACATACAAAAAGATCGTAAGACTAGTATACAGGTACGTTAGAATAATTAATGTGTGATTGAAACGGAAGCAAACATAACTTGGGTTCAAAACAATCTCACCAGCTTTTGCTTGCCCACAAGAACATTAACAAGTTATTTGCAGAAAATTCTCTGTACAGAAGGGGTTAACATTGGAGTGAACTAGCAATAGTAAACACTGTTTTCTATTGCAACTGTTCACGGTTAATTGCAAACATAATAGTGTCCTTAGTGATAATTTCGAATGACATTATTTCCAACCAGGTACACACCAAATGGGGGAAAAAGCCCTGTGGCAAGTTTGAGTTTCAGGCAAATTAAATACAGAATCCGAAGTATCCTGTCTGACCACTTTTGGAATAAGCAGGTATGAGATTCCAGAGCAGAATAGAGGGATCTCTGCTGATATACACCTGGTATTTCCCTTAATAGAAGTAATTGATGCTCAGAAGCAAATAAAGTCTGTAATTATTTTATAACTTCCTGGGCGTATTGTGCAGTAATTCATATTCATAACTGAAGAATGCCCTGGCCTTTTCATAGTCACCTCTGTTTCCTTGTTAAAGCAGATGTGTCATGGTTTATGTTTAACTCTCTTGTATTTAGGGGAAAACCCAGTCTCCCAGAGAGCCCCCGAAACAACCGTTACATATGAGAGAACATTAACTTTTATATGCATTGTTCAAAATTTTGGAAGAAATCACTTACTGCAAGGACTGGATTGTTCGTCAAAACCAGTGTGGCAGCTGACTGGCCATAAGTATAGCACGTGCCAGATGTTTCACCAATCGCATTTCCTGCACAGAAAATAGCTAGGGGATGGGCAAAGGGGCAAATCCATATCAACTGTATTTGCTAGGGAGATGCCACAATTTTTTAGGGAACTCTCAGCCATCATATGCATTAACCCCTTTGGGAGCAGGGCTTTATTTATTTATTTATTTATATAAACCATCTTTTTACCTCTCTTCCATATTTGATGAGCTTGTGCATAATTTTCTTTTAAAATCCTAGAAATACATAAAACAATCCTTAGTTATAAAAGGTAAAAAAAACTATACTAAAATAGAAAAACATTTTCAAAATTTGCAATTTTGCTTAAATATTTAAATCTATATTGTAGGTGCCACAGCTGAACAATGACATAATTTATGTTCAGTAATAACTCCTAGATACAGTTGTACCCCGCATCCATCCTTTACATATTACCCTACATTACATTTTGGTTTAAGTGATATATATATATATATATATTTGTATTTAACATTAGGGATGCACTGAAATTCTGAACCAAACACAAAGGATTCACTTGGCCTAAAATGACCCGCCACCTTTAAAAACATAATAAAAAAACCCACACTTATTAAAAGTAACACCAAAATTGGACAAAAATCAAGCAGCCTGGCCCTCGCGGACGATTCTTTTCGGCCGTTTTTATTTAATTTCTGCATTTTACCGATAATGCCCTTTTCGGCCGATATATTTCAGCCACCGATATATCGGTGCATCCCTAATACATATGTTTTTTTATTTGTTTTTATTTTTGTAAATGGGCCGGTTTGGGAGAGCAAGAGATATCCCTTGTAACTGACCCATTGAGCAGCTGCACACCAGCGGGCCTGATTGCCCAGGAAGCCTCCTGGGTTGAGTCAGGGGGGCTGCAGCCCCCTCTAGTTTAGTCCACCTAGGGCCGGAGTACATTGCTCCCTAAATATTAGAATGTATGTACATGTCTATAAATAAAATAAAATACATGTCTGCCCCCTGAGCACACATCCTGAAGTGAAAGTGTCCTTCTTGGGCCGAATGTTGGTCTATGTCCATCCCTTTTAGAAGTTAGCTCAGCCCAACAATGGATGGTGACAATTATGTATTTTGTATGCATACCTGGGAACGTCTCAACACTATACCTTACACATAACCTTCAATCCACAAACAAAACAATGAGTTTCCCTGCCAGCCTTAGTGGCGCGACTAAGGTAGGTAGGCAGGACACTTAAGAGAACAAATACCCCCCAAGGGCTCCTCATTGTTTTTTTTTTCCTGCCTACGTCAGGTAGAAGGACTCTGTCCCTCAATTTGTTGTATTTCTGGACTCTAGGTTGGGTCTTTATGGACTGGCTAACCCATCTATGTTAAGGGTAGTCTGGGTCCATATAGCCCCTGGAAGCTACCTTCCAACAGATTCGTACTCAATGGCCTTCCACCTCTGAGCCTCAGGGTGTCACACAGAGAACCTTTTCCTTATCCCCTGAACCTGTATTTCTGGAACCCTTTCAATTTGCCTCAGACTGCAAGAATTCAGAGCAAGAGAATTTCAGGATTCACAGTTTTTGTCCTATTTGTTTCCTGTGGAAGAAATCAACACCTTTATTGCGGCAGTGAAATCGGCCATGAGTATATGTCAGGATTAAGCCGGTGGTGAGATTCAGCCGATTTGCGCCGGTTTTCTTAAAAAATGACCGGTTCGTGCGAACCGTTTCTTAATTACCCTATTATAGGCCACACTTTCCCCCCACTTAAAGGACTTGGATCCTCCTTTCCGGCAGCAGCGAACGTCTGTGCGATGCAGACAACCCCGTGCTGCCGGCGGCTCCGCCCACCCTCCTCACTGAACGGGCTGTCACCGCCCACAAAGCTCACTGAGTCGTGCTGGCCCGCTGACTCAATTCTATTTCGGATCAACGGGGACGGCTTCTTAAAATGCCACCCCTGTCGATTCGAAATAGAAGTGAGTCAGCCGGCGCCGCTCAATAACTTTCGTGGGCGGCACCAGCGCTGCTCAATGACCTTTGCGACAAAGAGGCCTATGGGAGACCGGGGGCAAAGGCAAACTCTGTCCCCAATTTCCTATAGGCATCTTTGTCACTAAATAGCTTCCCATAGCCCCATGTTTAGTAACAAAGATGCCTATGGGAAACTGGGGGCAAAGGAAAATTCTGTCCCCAGTTTCCTATAGGCATCTTTGTCACTAAACATGGGACTATGGGAAGCTATTTAGTGACAGAGATGCCTATGGGAGACTGGGGCAAAGACAGAATCTGCCCCCAATTTCCTATAGGCATCTTTGTCACTAAATAGTTTCCCATAGTCCCATGTTTAGTGAGAAAGATTCCTATGGGAAACTGGGGACAGAGTTTCCCTTTGTCCCCAATTTCTTATAGGCATCTTTGTCACTAAATTGTTTCCCATAGTCCCATGTTTAGTGACAAAGATGCCTATGGGAGACCGGGGGCAAAGGCAAATTCTGTCCCCAGTTTCCCGTAGGCATCTTTGTCACTAAACATGGGACTACGGGAAGCTATTTAGTGACAAAGATGCCTATGGGAAACTGGGGACAGAGTTAATTAATGGGATTAAATTAAGGGTAATTAAAGTATTCACTGGTGCTTTTTAGATGATTGCTTGACATTTTTTAAATGTGACAAACGCAATTCATAAAACATCAAAGGAGGCATCATAGATTTGTAAAAAAAAAACTTTTTTAAAAAAGGTGAAAACGGCATATACCAATTTGAGTCAAAATGTTTCTGCCAGTTGCCACCTTGTTTTCAAGAAGTAGATTATAAAAATGTTTAGTTGCTCTTTGTTTTATTAATAGCATTTGTCACATAAACAATTCACAATCAATTATCGAAAAAGCTTTTCATATATATATATATATATGCTAAACATCTTGAAATTGCTCAAAGTGCATTTTTTACAGTAGATTTTACTTATTTATGTGTGACTGCCTGAGTCTCTGTGTGCGTATGTGAGAGAGAGTGACTGCCTGAGTCTCTGTGTGCGTGTGAGAGAGAGACTGCCTGAGTCTCTGTGTGCGTGTGAGAGACTGTGAGTCTGTGTGTGTGTGTGAGACTCCCTGAGTCTATGTGTATGTGAGAGAGAGACTGCCTGTGTGTGTACGAGAGACTGCCTGAGTCTCTTTGTGTGTGAGAGAGACTGCCTGAGTCTCTTTGTGTGTGTGTGCGAGAGAGAGAGACTGCCTGAGTCTGTGTGCATGTGTGAGAGACTGCCTAAGTCTTTCTGTGTGTGTGTGAGACTGCCGGAGTCTGTGTGTGAGAGAGACTGCCTTACTGTGTGTAAGGTTTTCATTTTTTAGTACAAAACCTCGGAAGTGGTTACTAAAAAAATTGAATCCCACCACTGGATTAAGCCCCTAAAAAAGAAGCCTCCTTCAGGGCCTCTCAAAGTATTTGCCCTCCTTTCCAGTCCATGAGCCACTTGCTAACCTTATTAAGGAAGAATGAGAACATCTTGTCAGAAAATTAGTCCTCTCTAGGAGAACAAGTTACTGTTCCCTTTCGAACAGCTTCAGCAATGGGAAGCGCCCAAAATAGATGCGGCGGTGGCTAAGAGAACTGTACTCCCCCCTGGAGGACGGCTCTCACTTCTCAGATCCTATGGAGTGATCTCAGTGGGTTTCAGACCGAGATTTCATCAGCATCCGTGTCCAGAGCGTTAAGAGCATGGCTGGTACTGATAGAAGTAGATATAGCAACTAAAGCTCCCAGAGAGGCAATGCTGAATAATATTTCCGATGTCAGGATGGTAGTCGCATTTTTGGAAGGCTGATTCTGCTTTTAAATTATTTATTTATAAATGATCTCCCAAGCTGCATTGAGAGCCATGTCACAGTTTTTGCTGATGACACAAAATTAGGCCGGGTAATTCTGACTAATCTTGATGTTTCTTCTTTGCAGGAAGATTTAGACAGAGTTCTGGACTGGGTGTGCAAGTGGCAGATGAGGTTCAACATAGATAAATGCAAAGTTATGCATTATGGTAAAAATAAGAAAAATGCAACCTATTCTTTAAATTGAATATCCTTGGGGGAAACTACCAATGAGAAGGATTTAGGAACAACGATTGACAACAGACTTTACAACAGTGCGCAATGCCAGCTGCGAGGGCCAATAAGGTTTTGGCATGCATAAAAAGAGGTATCGATTCAAGGGAGGAGGATATTATTTTGCCTCTTTACAGGTCAAAGGTAAGACCTCACCTTGAATATGCGGTACAATTCTGGACCCCGGTCATTAAAAAGGACATTATGGAATTAGAAAAAGTGCAAAGGAGGGCTACGAAATTAATAAGGGGATTGGGTGATACCAGTTATGAAGAGAGACTAAAAAAGTTAAAATTATATACGCTAGAAAAACGGCGTCTCAGAGGGGATATGATAACATTATATAAATATATGCAGGGCCAATATAAAGAGCTCTTCAGTGACCTGTTCATTAACAGAAATATACAAAGAACAAGAGGTCACCCCTCAGACTGGAAGAGCACAGGTTTCATAGACGACAAAGGAAGGGATTCTTTACAGTGAGGACAATAAAGGTATGGAATTCACTTCCAAGGGAGGTGGTGTTATCCAATACACTAGATGCCTTCAAAAGGGGTCTGGATATATTTTTTAGAAAGGCATGACATACAGGGCTATAAATAGAATAACATTAATATTTTAGAGCTTCTTGATCCAAGGAGAAATCCAATTGCCTCTTGCAGTCAAGAAGTAATTTTTTCCCCTGATGGCAGAATTCGAAGTAGCTTAATTAGGGCTTTTTTTTGCCTTCTTTTGGATTAAGAATAGGAAGGTTAGGTAGAAGGCTTGAACATGATGGACTTTTTTCAACCTTATGAACTATGTAACTATGTTTTTGCTTAACATACCTCTTACTAGGGACAAACATTGGAGGCCCCAGAGGAGACCAGTGACAAGAAAACACTTTCACCGCTTCCACCAAACCTCAGAATTCCTGCACAGGCAAGGAAAAGAGTCTAGGTATAATAGTCATCCTGTATCTAGTTCCTGCATGAAAGCTCACCATTGCTACTCTTAAAACACCTACTTGCTACTCCAACAGCTAGGGTGAATGGTCAATTGGGGAAAATCTCAGCTCGTCCATTCCAGATGCATCAGATTCCAGGGAAAGGTACGTCTACCTCAAGTGAAGCAGGAGAAACCGACAAGCCTAATATGTCAGGTTCAGTGTTCAAGACCTACCTTCCAAACTACAATGCAGCTTCAACATAGGCCGGCCCATTGGGCTCTGGTGTGCATGAGACCGCTTCAGCATTTCCTACTGTACCGATGGGATGGAGAGACAATATCATTAGACCATCGTGTAAGATAATTCTGTCCTCTCTGGAGTGGTGGTTAGACCAGAACCAACTTCTCACGGGAGAGATAATGGCTGGCACCTGCACTTCTGGCCATCACCACAGATGCCATCAGACAACAGGAAGGTGGTAGCCTCCACAGATCACCAGGAAGGAACAAGGATATCAGGCCCTCCTAAAGGTAGCACTAAGGATATATCATTGGGCATAAAAGTGGGGTTCAGAGAACAAAAGTGGTAGCTTCGCATTTTTTTTGGAGGCCATTAGAATGATATCTGGGACATCCCACCTGCCTGAATTTTGTTGATGTCTTAGTATGCTTTTCCCATGTAATGTGCCACCAGGTTTGGCAGGGAAACATAGATTCTACTTACCAACTCTCTTCCTGCTATTACCTTGGTGGCACAATTTTTCTTCCTTCTCATTTTGACACTAATACATTATTTTGTCATTCTTGCAGCATAAAGTATAACTTAGTCTAAGTATTTTTACTTTTCTTTTAGAGTCCTGCCTACCTATGAAAGAAAAGTCTGCCTCCACCAAGGTAATAGCAGGGAAAAGAGAATTATCGGTAAGTGGAATCCATGAAAATTCAAAGTTTTCTCTTTTATTTTGTTTCATTTGTGCTTTTTCCTCATTTTAGGACATTCATCCGAAATAACAAACTTAACAAAAGTCTACTAATTATACAACACATTTTACACATAAATCAATGCGTGACTTGCACAGAAATCTGACAACGGAGGGAGTGGGACACTGCAGCTTCTCCTAAAGGGTTTTTTTTTTCTTTCTGGTAAATATTGTGCCATAATGTACATTGTATGCATTGTAGTGTCCCTTTAATGTATACGCTGACATGTCTGCCATTAATGTCATATAATTAATATAATGAAAGCATATTATCTTATAGTTTTGTTACCACTCAAGTTTCTGTGATTTTACTACTAAGCAGGAGACCCAACTTGATAGAACGTGTTGCTTGTACATTCATCCGTTCACTTGACAATGGAATGGTTAAATTATGGCATATGAGTCATGTATTTTTCCAAAAGGAAATCTTCAGACCAGTGTTGTGTGTTCTACAGCTGCCTGTGTATAATCATTTATCGAGATGAGAGCTCTAACAGAATGTTATATGCCAGGGATCAGAAAGGCACATTATTTTATGAGTCACTGGATGAGCCACGACTGCCAAAGAACACAATATCCACAGTTCATTTGTTATATTTGTTGAATTGGAGCTACAGGAAACCAATGAACCCCTCAATATTTTAACAAAGAAGACTGTTCCAGCAGAGCGGTCCCTACATCTAACTTATTCCTATATTTTATTGGAAACTACTGGTAATGTACATTTTTTTCCAGTTTTCCTTGTGTTTCCACATTTCCCCCATTTCTTGACGTGCAAAGTCAAGAAAATTATATTTTGCAAACTTTTCAAATGAACTGTGGAAATACTATGGAAACCAATTTAATGTATATAACAACAACTGTCTAAAGATTACAGTTACCCCATTTAACTTTAAATACCCAAAACAGGACACCATGAGTTATTATCAGGCCTAGGGGGCATCTACCAGTGTTGGGAACTTTCCAGGGCAGGCTACCTAGAGCTCTACGTTTTCTTCGGGAGTTGCTTCATGAAGGGACAGGGCCAGCATTTAGTGTGTGGGGATTGGGGGCAGTAGGCAGGGAAAGGGGTGGCCAAACACTCCTAACCTGTCAGAATAAACTGACCGGGACATCTGGGGAGGCAGAGATTCACCCAGAGAGTTCCCTTGTATGCCAGTTTCCCCTGCCCTTTGAAAACATTCTGACATTGTCCCCACTCTATTCTGAGCATTCCTTGTGCTTAACATCTGTAGGGGGGTCCTGCATGGTTGTGCAGTGGTGTGGGGGTAGAGATCTGCCTCTCCTAGGACATACAAGCCAGTACTTGCCATAGGTAAATGCTGGGGTGGGTTTTCGGTGTCACTGAATGCCTCGATATCAAGGCATTTCAGCAACACCATTTCAGCAACGATCGTCTCCTAAGCTCTTTTGAAGCATATTGTATATGGTGCGCATGGACACTTCAATAAGGGATCACCCGGGCTGCCTGGAGCACTTTTAGGTGTTGTTGAATGCCTTCACATCAACACTGTTTGACAGCAACACTGGCTGTTTTTTCATGATGTGGCAAGTCTCATGGAGAAAATGTTTTTCTTCTTCTCCATGAGGCAACATTGTTGAAGTCCATTTCTTTACAGACTTTCATTAGTCGGAGTGCTTGGCAGGGTGATTAAGACTCAACCAGTCTATAGTTTACCACAGGCAGTATGATAACGAGTCAGAGTGTTTGTCTAGTAGATTGGGCTAACAGCTGGAACATGCAGCCATCTGTAAACAAGTTATACAAACATCATAGCTGTTTTAACAAACAAAACAGCACAGTATTTTGACTTACTTTTCATTTGACAACTCTAAATGCAGTATTGACCTGCACTGGCAAGCAGTTAAGCATATACTGGCATCCGGGGGTCACCCTGGGGTTAGTTGTGCCTGGGTGCAGCATTTCTTCAGCAACACCCATTCACTATCTTCCTCTCTCGTCTCTTGGACCATTAATTGTTGGCTCACCCTAACACTCTAGTAATATAAACTGAAGCACACACACCCATGATAACACCACACACTAACACCCACATACACTTGTTGACACCAAATGCTAACACACACACCCTCATGATAAGACCACACACTAACACATACACTCTAAACGCCATGTATTGACACACACTCATGCTAACACACGCAATCTTTACACCATACAGTAAGATGCACACATGTATACTAACAGCATCCTCTCATACACTCACACATGCATATACCATGGGAAGACATGCATACTCTATAAATATATGCAGGGCCAATATAAAGAGCTCTTTAGTGACCTGTTCATTAACAGAAATGTACAAAGAACAAGAGGTCACCGTCTAAGACTGGAAGAGCGGAGATTTCATAGACAACAAAAGAAGGGATTCTTTACAGCGAGGACAATAAAGGTATGAATGAAAGTCAGAAGGCTTTTTCCATTTAGAAATTAAATTCAGTGTCACTCATTCACTCTCTCACATTCACTCTTACGCTCTCTCACTCTCCCTCACACCCTCTGTCACTGTCTGTCTACCTCCCTTGCCAATTGCTTTTGTGTCCTTTTTACGCAGCTCCGCTTCTTGTCTTTCCTCTTCTTGTTCTTCACGTCTTCTTTCTTGGTTCCCTTCTCCCCGCTATCCACTGCGGTATCCAGGCCTCTTGGAGCGCTTCTGCAAAAGGGCAGATCCTCCGCACACATCCTCTCCCCCGATTGGAGGAATAGATAAGAGGCTGTCCCCGTGGGGCGTTCTGTGGTGGATATGCAGAGAAAAAGAGATGCTTAAACACTTCTCTGCAGATCTGTCTGCATTATTCTGACCTCTTGGGGTTTTGTTGGGGACCGCCTCGTTTTTGGACATTTTCATTAAAATTTAAATTTTTACGAATCCAAATGCACAACTCTAGCGTGCAATATGATAGCACTACATAAATTATATATATATATAGCAGCAGATGTCATTAATACTACCTTTAAAGTGACTATTTGGATTCCGAGAAACAGCATTGGTCCCAAATAATGCCCCCCCCTTCCTGAGAGAGTGTCTGTATTTGATAACATAATGGAATTACACCAGGCTTCGGGTATTTTCAGCCACGGATCCACAGGCTGCATGGGACAAAGTTTCCTGGTTTACCTGGCGCATACTGCCATCTAGTGGAATATATTGGGAATTGCTATCTCTACACATTAGAAACATTGCAAAATTATTAAAGGGATAGTACTTGCAGAGTAAGCTCTCATTCAATATAATGCCTTTGTGAAACTAAAATAAATGTAAAAGATATACCTCTACTTTTTGATGGAAAACATAGGACAGATAATTAAAAGTAAAGTTAAGTTTATGCTCTAGATCAGTGCTTCCTAAAGTGGGAAATACTGCCCCGGGAGGGCACTGGAATGATTCAAGGGGGCAGTAGTAGCCTTGGGTGCAATTGGGGGCATTAAATAAAAATAAGGGGGCAGTGGAAGCATGAAGAAAGAAGAGAAGAACATTTTGAAAAACCATTCATACATGCTTCATCTGTATAACAGAGTTAAAGTCATAGTGATTAGTTTATTTTCCAAATAAACGCACAAAATGCAAGTTATTACCCAGTGCTTCCCAAACTGGGCGATACCGCCCCCCCCGGGGGGTGCTGGAATGATCCGGGTAGATTTCCAGGGGGGCGCTGAGTAATTTTTTTTTGAAAAGGGGCCAAATAAGTTTGGGAACCTCTGCTCAGATTGCTTGCAACCAGCGCTCTCTTTACCTAGTGTATAGCTATGTCTTAGTCTGTTAATTTCAGTTTTGTGTTATCCCTCGAATATATGTATTGTGAGAAGCTCTGCTTAAATTGTTGACGCTATATAAATAAAAGATAACACTTGTCCTTGCTGATGTACTGTTTCCCGCACATCAATAGGTTATGCTAAAACACATAAAAACCTATGCATGCGCTGTAACTTGTACATACGCGTTAACCTATGTACATGCGCACTAACCTTTCGCAGAAATATTTGTTTTATTTTTAAAGCTAATATTATGTATCAATGAGTATGAGTAAGTTCTAAACAGTTAACATTCCTTTATATATATGAGTGGGCAAGAAATATTCCGTATAGAACAAGGGTGCCCAACTTGCAGCCCTCCAGCTCCTGCAGGACTACATCTCCCATACTCCTCTGCCAGGCACTGAGCTGAAAGAGCATTATGGGAGATGTAGTCCTGCAGCACCTGGAGGGCCGCAGGTTGGACACCCCTGCTTTAGAAATTACTGTGAATGTGATACAGTTATATATATCATAATGTAACTCCTAGTTCAGGGTCATATGATTGAATGTAGGAATCATTTTCATTACATTTATTTATATAGCGCCAGCAGATTCTGTAGCGCTGTTACAAACAGTGAAATAATTTAAAATCGCACACAACAACAAACTGCTACAAAAGAAGAGGAGGGCCCTGCTCTTATGAGATTACAATCTAGTCAGCTGTGCATACGAGTAGGGACATAGTTACCTCGGGTGCTCCCCTGGGCCTGACCCATGGCTGTATCCCCAGCCCACGACCATCATCTTTGCTACACAGTGTCAGGATATGTTCTTATATCCCAACGATCCGTGACAACGATCCTGGCACAAAACGCCTTTTGAAGCAGTGTAACTGGTTGTGGGACATCGGAGGGGCTGATCGCCCGAGATGGCAATGTTCTCCCTGTTTTTTGTGCATCAGTTGTTGCCCTAGGCCTGGAACAAGTCAGCCTAGGGGGTATGATTTAAAATGGAAAGTCAGCTATAATATGCATTGAAGTCCATATAATGGCTGGAGTGCCTCTTTTATTGATTTTGAATTGAGATGCCTGTGCTCAAGGTAGCAAAAAAACATGGCCTGAAAATCAAAATGTGGCTTGCCTTCCTTCAGATAAAATAAAAGGCATCTGTGATATAAGCTGCGGCGTGCGGGATTCTTTTTCCTAGAACATATACTGTAGCTGAACGGGCTTATTGTTTGTGCTCCATGAGTCAGCTAGCAATGTGCCAAATCCTACTCACACGCGGCCACACACAATCTTTCATAAACGGGTGTTCAGCACTGGCTACAACGGGACTCGTGGGTAACAAAGGGTCCCGACAGCTTTACCTTCCCCGTCTGCTTACTCACCATGGAGCAAACATTTGGGATATTAGTTTAGCAAATGTATGCACATAGTTGCAGCTTGTTTGGAGATATTAGCCAAAATGTTTTCTGGAGTTATGTAACATTGAGGGGTATTCTTAATAACCTTGCAGCCTACCAGGAGTGCTTTCTTGCTTATTTTTGGGAATTCTCCCCTTTTGTGTCTCACAACTGTAAGGAATGCAAACAATTTGCATTCTCTAAGTGGAACAGTCTCTCATCAGAGGTAGTTGAGGCTGATACAGTAAGGGAATTAAAATATGTGTTGGATTAACATTAAATGTATCTTGAATCTAATCTGAGTCTTTACGTCAGGAAAAAACAGGTATATGAGCTTAACGGTTCTCATCTGCCGTCAGATTTTCCGGGGCGGGTTGGCAAAAATTAAAAGGGAACTCCTACCATACATTTCTATGCTTTTGTTATTGTCCTATGGCTGTAATTATATATATATATATATATTTCTACATAACAAAAAAGTAATTTTACAATGTATTAATTTATTAATTGCCGGTATATAATTTATTATTTTATGTGAGTACTCAGTTACCCATGACCCTCTGAGAGTTCTCAATCTGAAGACTGGAACCCAGCACTGACTTGATCACATGTGACACAGCACGCAGTATGTGACGCAGCACGCAGTGTAATCATGTAATATTAATGCCACAGATGGCATCAAGCAACATTATATTGTATCAAAGCTAGCGATCGCTAGGTACCCTACTGAAAATACAAATCTGACAACTACAGAATCAGGCGGACTCGGTGGGCCAAACGCTTCTTATCTGCTTAGAAATTCTATGTTTCAGGCGAGTATGGAAAGGATAGTGTTAAAAAATAAGACTACTGGGAAATAAGAGCCGGCTGGCCGGCAGTGTGTCTAACCCCCTTGGCTACTCCTCCCTCTCCATGAGTAGCAGTTACACAAGCAGTTCCTTATCATACTCAACTCAGTCTACTTTTCACTCGCCGCAGATACAATTGTTACGGAAAATGGCCCAGACCTTTGTAGAAAGCAAACTTAAAGCTTCTAAGGTAACAATGTTTGAAAAGCCTGCGTGTCCCTATTGTGTCAGGGCGAAGGGGATATTACAGAAATACAAGTTTAAGGAGGGCCATCTGGAAATTGTTAACATAAGCAACTTGGACATCATGGCAAGCGTTCAAGATTATTTTCTGCAGAAAACAGGAGAAAGAACGGTGAGTCCGTGATTTTATTATCTGCTTAGTGAGGGTTTATCTTATCCTTTTAATGCTTTCGGCTCTGGAGGAAATGATTATCGTGTTCATTGATCCAGATTGCTGGAGCGTCGTAACTATATCAAAGAAATTTCAAACGAAGTGCCTTGTATGTGGTTGCTTTACGTAATATGCTTCACTATCATTGACATTTATTTACAAAGCACCGGCGATGTATACAGTACCCTACATATTGCATGGGGTATTATGCAGTCACATCAGCAGATATACATTGGTGTCACCACGACTGGTGATTATTCCACAACAGAGGGAGCGAAACTGTGCGCATTCCTATCATTTTAGAATAAAACATTATGTTATGATTTTTAGATGGTTGTCTTAAGTAGGTATTTATAATATTTTGGAGGTTGGTTGTGACTCCCTGTAATTGCCAAGTACACCAGCTGCAGCCGCATTCACAGACCTATAGCGTCTGTGTTTTGAGTCGTAGATATAAATCTCTGTACGTTGAGCATCACAGAAACTTATGGGTCTTCCACTAAGTTGGAGTTCAGTTGCAGGATTAGTTTTGTCTATTTTTCAAGCTGGACAAACGCACGATGGGGTCTATTCACTAATAGGAGAATTATTCAACATTTTCAACTTGACCATTCATTATGAAGGACCAACATGACCAGCTAAAAGAGCTGAGCTGACCCTGTATAATGTATAGTTCAATGGATGAGGAGACTCGAAGAAATTTCACTGCTTTAACTAAACATTGTCCAGGGAAAACTAATAGCTTCCTCCAGCAGCTCACATAATGCACGGTGAAGTCAAGGAGCTGAAATACAACTAAAAAACTCAAAAACACTTGGGGGCTCAAATCCGCCCTTGACATAGTAAGAGCAGTTTGCTGTTAATACTTCCACCAAGTATCATTTTGACAAATGTATAAAAATAAATACGTGTACACTTAATCATTGGAGCTCACTGGGAATGTTGGGTTTCAACCAACATATAAAATGATTACTTTTTTATTTGATAGTGTAATATAATGGTGATTGCATGTTTTCACTGAATCTGAGGGTTTTCTACCGATGTCTGTCATAGTGATAGCCAATGCAACTCTTTTTCATTAAAAGAATGAAGCTTATACCCCCCCCAGAAAAAAAATAAAAATAAAAAACTCCAAGAAGTATTGCACGGTAATGTTTGCAAGCTGTATTCTGTTGCTAACACAGCCGTTACTTAACAAACGGTAATGGGTGACAAGTGACAACATCATAGTTACACAATCACCAACTCTACTTCCTTATGATTTGTTGCTCCACCTCAATGCTAAGTCATCATTGTGGCCGCTAAGAACAATTCTTTTATCTGCCTGCGGACTGCAAGGGGGAAACACATTGAGGGGGGTTAGAAAATGTGAAGTTTGTGCTGGATTATACCCTCAAATTCCAACTGCACTATGATTTCACTATTTTTATTTTGTCTTAATGTTCATGTTGGAAACAGAGAATTTGACGGCATCTCATCTGATCCCAAGACTTAAATCTTAATCAGTCCTTGGTCTGGAAAAATATATGCTTATCTGATGTATATTTAAGTTCCTTTACTTTATTAAGATTTACTTCATTTTTGACGGGAGGCTGGTCTATTTGTCTGCCGTGCTCTCAGTAATGTAAAACTAAGCTTCTGACCATCTTGTTTTAGATGATGACCACGTTTCCAACAATAGGTTGCACACTAATTCTATCCTGCTACAAAGATGTGGTTTAATATTTAAAGATATTCTGTGTTTTCTGGCTATTAATATAATTCACATACAAATTTAATATTTTTACTGAATATATTCTGCTTAGCATATAGATAAAATATCTGCCTAAACCGTAAATCTTTAAAATGTTTTAGGCACTGTTAAAAAAAACAAAAAACCCAAATACATGAATTATGGAAAATGGATAATATTCATTTAATAATAATAAATGATTAATAATTCCAATTATGTATTTATCTGCAACTGATTGGCTTCATTCAGTAATATTTTTAAATTGATGTTAATAGTGGTGGAACTGCATGGTTTGTGATTTAGCTTCCCGACTAAACTCCAAATAGCAAAATGGGATTCAAGAGTGCGATTGATAAAAAAAAATTAAAACTAACAAAAAAATTGAATAAAAAAAGACACATTGAAAGCAATAAGAAATTAATCCTACTAAGCGATTCAATGGGATATGCATGAAGTTTTTACACATATTATAAAGAATCTTTTTCCAGGTGTGTCTAGGCAAATCTAAAGAAATGTAATTCACCAATTAAGAACACGCTTGCCCTAGCTTCATGTCAGATTTCTATCACCTTACAATTAGCAACCAAGAAAAGTATCAATTCTCTGTTAACCATAATATTTCGGGGTTTGTGTTCTATGACTAAAATTGCTTGCTCATTAGTATGAACTTAGTATGTGATCTGCTTTTTACTGCAAAAATCTAGTGTATTGGAATTAGTTAAATTTCTAATTTTAGGACTTTATTTCCTTTAAATTAACTTTGGAATATTTAGTTTAAATTGAAAAATATGGGATATAATACAAAATGTAACAAAGTTGTGTGTCTTAAGCAGTATCATTGGAGGGATGAAAATAAAGAGTATCTCTTACTTTTCTGTGTTTGTCTATGCCATTATGTAACATTTTATTGTATCATAAAAAATGTGTAATTCATATATTTTATGAAGGATCTATAAATTTGAAACAATACAGTAAGCATGACTTCTTATGCTGTTTAGGTGCCACGGATATATATTGGAGAAAAATGCGTTGGTGGATGCTCTGATTTGCTTCCTCTGGACAGCAGTGGAGAACTGGAAAAGATGTTGCAATCAATCGGTGCCTTGCAGTGATGATTTGGTAAATAATGAGTTTCTTTATGCATTTAGATTCATACAAACTTTAACGAAATTTGCCAAATTCATATGAATGTCTGGGGGGGGGTAGATTTGAGTTTCTCCTGGGAGAAAGGCTGAATCAGCTCTGTACAAATCTCACTGATACAGCTATTTCTTCCTAATGTACTGTTTATTAAATGCAATGGAATGAAATGTTAGAACTCCCTAAACAAATGAATAAACCCCTAAAGCTGAAAGCTTGCTCGCTGTGTCCCCCAGAGAATCATAGTAGCTGTAGTAGTCATGGTGGAACCCATCCAACTCTTATTAAATTAAACATTTGTTTTCTGTTTCTGTTGCAGGGAAATTCAGAATACAAAATCTGATACTTCATTACTCCCAGTTCTCTATTAGCAGATGTGCTATAAGTGACTCCAGAAATTTGTGAATATGCCTTGTATCCTGTATAGTCATTAATAATAAATTTTGTTGCCATCTGTTTGTATATCGCTTGTCATGCTGTGTGTCTGTGTACTGTTTAATGCCTAGATAAACGATATATAGTATCTAGATCAAGGGTCCAAACAAATGCCAATGGGACATGTAGAGGGCTGGACACTGTGGCCCTACAGATGCGTAGATCAGTATTTCCCCCATTGGGCTCTCTGCTTCTCCACTAGTTTAGCACTAGTGCTGGCGTGATTCAGCAACAGCCAAAGTGCTGCCCTTTTACCCCTATGAGGTAAGTGTTCGAAAAAATGTTGCAAGTCAATTTCCATGGAATGGGTCATTCTATGGGGCCTCTGAAAACCTACTAATAATGGGTTTTTACTCAGTGATATAGTTCTTTGGTGTTTGCAGTAATGCAAGATAAACCATATGATAATGTACCTTTTTAGTCAGTCTTCCTATATAAATAGTCCACCTATTTCTTATTGTTAAACATCAACCTAAGGAAGCAATTTTTCCTTTTAGTAACAATCAATATTAGACAGAACCAACAACTCATCCCATTATGTTTGAACATAAATTGGGAAATATATTTGAGTATGACATATAAGTAAGACTTTTAAAGAACAGTATGAAAACAGAATAATAATAAATATTTGGACACTAAATCCAAACTAAAGGCAAAGTTTCAGAGACTGGGGACATTGGTGACTATGCGACATTAACTTAAACAACTTACTTGGTCTGCCTCCAAACTTGTGGCTGTCTAAATACTGCATGTGTTATTTCCACCCTACAAACAGTGCGGTATAACATTTTCAACTCACTTTTTGTTCCTACTGTCATGCGAGCCACGCATTATACAACAATTATACATGCAGGGTTAGAAACTACATAAGCACCATGTTTTATTGGTATTGCTTTTGACGAACAAGTGGTTGGAAATAACAAACTAATAATTGCGAAATAGAAACCATACTCATAAGGTTCCAATTTAATTCATCAAAGACAGAAGGCGTATTATGAAAAGATCCATGTGGACTATAACTAGACTTTACCAATCATTCCATCTTTTTTCTGTTTTAGTCTTGTTTTCACAAGATTGTGGGCTTTATATTATTACATTATGTTAGTAAGTCTCACAGCAGCTGTCTAATTTAGTGCACATACCAAGGTTATTATAAGGAGTTGGATTAACGGTAGCTCTACCCACTCCTGATCAAGTTCCACCCAATTTTTCTTGACTTCCGATATACGCCCATCTAGCAAAGCTTACTTTCTGTAATTGTTTTGTGGTTATTAACAGCCTTCATGCCTACAAGTGCCTGGAATACAAAATATGGTCTCATAAACATGCATCATTTCATTCATGCGTCAAGTAATTATATGGCTTTCAATGCCAATTGTAGAAATCATACATGTGCTATTATGATTTGAGAATATGTTGAGCAGCAGCAGGAAAAGAAGACATCATCGCCTGCTGCTGAAAATGTCGCTGTAAATCATTATGCTGTTCTAAGTATGTGAAGAAGTCAAATTGGAAATGTTTTTGTAGATTTCCCTTGTATATCTTAAATAGGCAGATCTTGACAAGACAAAATGTAACCATTTTATGAACAAAGTTAACATAACTGAACCATATATCACAGAGTTTTACAATTCCAGTGCATGTTTAGCCCAGTCTGAAGAACACTAGTTCACCCAAGACAGTCTGTCTCTAGAAACTGCTACTGCATAAGATGACCCTTCAACACATCTCGAATACCAACCATCTAACGAGGGTTATTACTAAAGCTTGTATTCTAAGTGGTAGCAGCCACTGCAGCTATATGGAGCTCTCACGCTGGGTTTCTCCTTCACTTCTCTCCTTTCAATACTATTACACTGTGTTCAATGCAGAAACTTGGACGGTCCATGGAAGGCAGAAACATGAACCCCTGATGGTTGCGTGGGGATTTGAGTGTTACATCACCGCGCATCTGTGCTTTTGGGAGTGCATATGTCTTCTGTATTCTGCAAGCTGCTTCAAGTAAACACTGGAAGGCCATCTGTGAATGTCAATAAAAGCATGTTCTTCATCTGGTAGGAGAAAGTAAAACAATATAAGTATTATTCACTCATTGCTAGGCACGAAGAAAGGTGTATAAATATGTTTGAGGCACATCACAATCCAGACATTGCAATTCATGAAATGAACATCTTTCATTAAAACTGACTGCAACATATTTCCGTTGTACAGTGCTGAGAAATATGATGCCGCTATACAAAACAATGAATATTAATTATGCCAGTAGTCTCCATAAACTATTGTCATATGTGCATATGTATAACTATATAAATATATATATACCCTAAGCAATGCTTTCAAAACCATTGAAACATTTACCTCACCTGACAGATCTTGGAAATCTCTTTTCCGACTGAAGATCAAATAGTTTGAGGCGATGAAATAGAGTAACCAATTGGAAAGCCCATCTGAGTTATGGAACTGACAAAGTGAAAATCAGAACAGAAATAATAAAGTACTATTTTATCGGTGAATTCAGTATTTACATTTTCATAATTCTACTTATGAAATTATTGATATTTTACTCTTGATATCGTATTTGATAAAAATAGTTAAAATGAAATAAAACAAGTATCATAGCTTGATTTCACGTTTTGTATTTATATGAGAAGAGGAACTTGTAAATCATCTGGAATGTATCCTGACCCACATACGTGTCAACTGAAGGTATGTCATTTATGACATTAGAGGGTATATTCACTTAAAGGAATGTTGTCAGGAGAGTTGTGGTTTTAACTCTTTTATCTTTTTACTTCCCAATTCATTATGAAGTAAAATGACAAAACTGCAAACTATCTCTTTAGTGAATAGACACGATTATTGCAGTGGGACTTTATATCCAGCTTTTTAATGTTGAATGACATTGTGATTACCATGTATACCAAAAGGGGTAGTCTTGGCAGAAGCCTTGCCAGAATCGACAGAGATATTACGCCTATTATAACAGGGAACATACGTTACCTTAGCATTTCTCAGCAGATGAACAACACTTAAACTTGTTTCTGCTAGTTCTCTGCTAGACATATTCTGGAGTTGGTTGGTGATGTAGCATTCACACATTTGTTGGAGTCTTGGAACTTGGTACATTTCAGAACAAATGAGCAGAGATATGGCTTGCTGAATGCTTTCTGGGGAATAAAGACAAAACATGTTGCAAGCAGTTAGTATACGCATTTATATTTAACAATTGGAATATATTATAACCATTTTAAGTAATACAGAGACTGAAGACAAGGGATTTGTTTCACCCGGGACATTATGAAGTAAAGTATCAAATGCATTTATGCTTGAACTCCACAAGAACGTAGATTATAAGACAAAAGGTACGTAGACACCTGACCGTTACACCTATATGAGCTGGTTGGCCATTCCAAAACCATGGGCTTTGATATGGCATTGCCCCCCGTACCTATAACAGTCACTACTCATCTGGGAAGGCTTTTTGGAGTGTGTGTGGGAATGTGTACTCTAGAAGAGCATTTGTGAGGTCAGGCACTGATGTTGGACTAGAAAGCCTAACTCGCAATTGGCATTCCTATTCACCACAAGGGTATTCAGTGGGGTTAAGGTCGGCCACTCAAACCATATATTTATGGACCCTGTTTTGTACAAAGGGGGACAGTCATGCTGGAACTTCCCCAAGCTGGCGCCACAAAGTTGGAAGTATACAGTAGTCTAAAATGTCTTTGTGACGGACCCAGTAGAGACAGATGGTCTCTGCCGTCCGGCAATCTCCTATGGTCCCCTCGGTATACTCCAGACTTCCAGTAACCAAGTAGTTACACTCCACTATGAAGTCCCCAAACCACAGACACAGTCTTAGGTTTGAACAAGTAAGAATCTCTTTTATTGTACACCAAACACCAACTTTGTACATGAGACCATCTTGAAAAGAACAGGGTGAACAATACAAAAACACTTTAACTGGCACCAATCAGGAGAGGGCTAGAACAGGGAGCAACCAATCACAGTGCAGGTGGTGTAGTCAGAGGCGGTCCTCCTCCCATTAACTAGCAGACCCCTACAATCTTGCCACAGATGCTCCTGTGATGGTCTTGTATGCTGTAACATTACCCTTTGCTGGAACTAAAACAGCTCCATATCATTATCCCTCATTCACCAAATGTCACAGTAAGTAGCTAAGCATGTGCTAAGCATTCTGGTAGTTCTCCTGGCACTTGACAAACCCAGATCCATCTATCAGACCTCAGTGCCAGGCTTAATGTAAATGAGCCCTTCAGTACAACCCATTCTACTGCCAATGTTTGTCTATGGAGACGGCTGCCAATGTGCTTGATTTTATACACCTGTTAGTGTGAATGAAACACCTAAACTCAATTAGGAGGGTTGTCCACATACTTTTGGTCATATAGTGTACTTGTGATGACTTTCTTCAGAGTCAGATAGCATATTTAGTGAAGTCAGTACTGGGCAATCAGCAAATTAACTGTTCAATACATAATGAAATGAAGAAATCTTGAAGTAACCTACAAACACCTGGATTTATAATCACATCTTTATACAGAATATGACTAACTTACCAGTAAATATTTTCTGTTTCTTTTTACATGAGCATGGGTGGCACAGGCCCATCATTAATTTGGTCATTTGAGTTCCTAAAAATATTATTTTAGCGTGCACAAGAGGATTTAAATTAAGAAAAAAGAGCTTGCCAGTTTTATTTTAGCACACCAGGCTACAAAAATGTCTAAAACAATATGCCATCTTACCCCCCAAAGGTACCACGTGGGTTTTCGAGTTTTGTTGAATTTTGGCAGGTTCTAATATTACAGAAAGTATCATGTTTAAGTAGCTTTAAATAGACTTATAATTGAAGAATGGTTATGAAATACTGTATATTTATGAAGAGTCCATCTCTAAGAATTGGAGTGGTCAGTTGAGTTACTTTTCTAAGCTAATTTTAACTCAATTTGAAGGTACAGTGCCTTACTTGAGTTTAGTCAATGACTTTTTAGTGAATGGATCCCATTGCTTTTTATCATATGAATAAATTTTTTTTGAGCTTTTATCAAAGTCTACTTTGGTACATGATATTGTTTTATAAGACGCTCTGCAGCTTTCACACTAACTCATTCTTCCCTTTGGATTTCATCCCAAACATTTATGTCTTCACCATACAAGGAAAGCTCACTGATACTTGTTATCCTGATAATGTGGAGGGATTTGTTTCATGGTCAGCAAATAATATAGAGGAGTCATGCATAGTTGCTGTGGGGTTCATCCTTACATACACATCCTTACATACCCTGGGCGCGGGGCCGGTTTACCTGGATGGCAGGCGTCTGTATAAAGATATTCAAGGAAAATAAGGAAAGTGTCCTTTGAAATGCCGTAAACAGGTATTCGCAAGCTCTTTGCTTCCACGTAACTCCCACTGAACATGGCAGCCATTACTTCACATCGTGCCAGAAGCAGAGCTCGATGGGCTGGAATAGTGACATCTAAAATAAAGGGGAAAAAAGTTAACTGAGTAGAACACTAAAATGTCTTATGTACTGTATACATACTTTCCTACTCCCAGCATATTCTGGATCGTTCACACACTTCCATCTTCCAACAAGAGAAAAACCTGCAGAATTTATTAACCACCTTGGCACCATAAATGTGTGCTGTGGGTGTAAGAGTACATATTGATTGATAAATGTTACAAGATCATAAGCCTATAATGATCAGGGCACGATTAAGCCGGAGAATCAGTTGCTGCAGCGCCCCAGCGCTGTAAGGCATTCATATTTCTCATGTGAAGCAGCTTTGGCAATGATGCTCCCTCACCGACACTGCAGAAAATGATGCCATTTCCATGCCCACCGCACAGTGACGGAGCCACAGACCAAGGTATTCACTGTGCTGAGCGTCCAGAAACGTGAGGGACTGGATATGAAGGATGGATGTGCTAAGTACCTTGCAGGAGGAGAACCAAGAGTTGGCCTTTTTGTCTAACTGCTCCAGGTCCCTAAGTGCCTTAATCTGGGTTATGCATGAAATAAGAGTAAATTCAGGTTAGGTAAGTTGAATATGTAACTGGAACTACACCCTGGTTTCAATAAACCATGATAAAGTAATCATATGAATGAATTGCAGATGAGTCACCAAGGTCAGCTCCAGTTACTGTGGTTATATATTACATGCACTGATTGCTAAGTGAGGACAGAAAAATATAAAAATAAAACTGAATTCACAACTCTTGTCTAATTTGTTTGCCAATTTAACAATAGTCACCCAACATTACAGGTCAAAGGCAATTATGGCAAGGCAGACATTTAATATGTAAAATATAGTCCTGTGCACTGCTGTGCACTAGAGTCAATCGCTCTAGGGTAGGAAATGTAATGAAGCATAAGTAAATAAAGCTTGTCAGTTATGTAAAAATAATTTGCATAGTATGACTTTCTCCTACATGAGTATTAATAGAACAACCATTTATCTGCTTTGTACTTTGTCTCCCGGTGTTGCTTATATAATGTGAATATATAGATTTCGCAGAAACAATTAGTATGCAAAAGAACCATTCTTTTCTTCTAAGGATAATTCACTAAAGCAGGCATGTATAGGTTAGCCGTTTGCACTAGCTGCAATATACATTAGAAAGGGGAACCTCAGGGAGCTCCGTATAACTCATAGTAATCACAACACTCACAGATTGATCTACGCATTACATTAAGCTGGAAGTAGAATCTTCCCAGGTCATGGAGAGTGAAGTCATTAAGCTAAAGACATAAGTCTACTTTTAACCCACTAGTAAACACCCCCTTTAGTGATTAAACCCTCAGAGGGGTTGTTGTAGTGACCAAGAAAGACTCAAAGCCTTTGCATCCAAACTACCTCTCATACCTGTAAGTTCCCCAGGTAGCGGCAGACATGGTCCATCAAATGCACTCTTTGGGTGCAAGGAGGGTATGCGGTGAAAAGATTTTTAAAACTTACTTTTAGGTTACCATCCAGCGAGTCCTTTACAAATCCTGACTAAAATAAAACCTGTCACAGGAAAAATACTTATGCCAGGGCATTCTAAAATGACCACTGTTTGCATGGGGGCATTTTTATATTATCGGTATTTTTCCATGCACCAATGGCCCCCAAAGCACTGGAGTAAATTAACAAGCTCCTGCTCCTCAATCATGGGCTGGACACATGGACCGTCTGTCTAGTTGAGGGGACCTGTATTTGCCAATAAATGCAGGAAAACTGCATTACATCATCACATGGGACATGAGCGTAATAAGCACGGTAATCACAGTATCAATTACTTTATTAAACACAGGGAACACATATAGACTAAAATCAGAATCACAGATTACCTTAAGCCTATACTGCGGAACAAAACAACATATGCATCAATAAATTAAAAAAATGGGAAAAAAAGTTGCAATAAAAAAAACAGATTCATAAAATAATTGTTAACATAAATAACAATAACATTAAATGTTGAGTGTCTGTGTGCATGTGAGTGGTCTGGTTGTGTCAGCGTGTGTGTGTTAGTATCTGGTTGTGATAGTATGTGTGTTAGTCTGAGTGCCCCTTTCGTGATCAGACTCTGGATACACCCCTGCGCGGTCATCCTTCTTTAGACACAATGTCAACAACAGAACCCCAATGTGATTATCTGAGTGAAAGTCGGATGGGTTTATTCACTAAACAATGGGTGTGGTACGTTATCATGATGCATGGGCTAACCGGGCTCTTCAAAATGCATAGATAATGAAGTGAGATGCCGTAGGTATTTAAAAAAGCATCAACATCTACCTCAAAAGCTGCAAAAAAGAAAACCTCTTTAACTGCTGCATAACTGCTATACCGATGATCAAGGCTATTCTTGATAAAGCACCATGGGAATTGTCATGCTATAACAGCTTAATAGTTTCCAATATGTTTAAACCAATACATGGTTGGTGTTAATGGTAGTATACAAAACAATCACACAAGTTTTCAAAAGAATGTACAAAAATACCTTGTACGTGGAAGATGACATCAGCGAAGACATTAGTGTTAAAAAAGCGCCCAAGAGAATTACTAAGGTTCAGTTTCCCTAAAAGATTCAGATCTGATGCAAAGTCATCCTATGGAGATAAAAAAGAATAATAAAATGTATAGATATCCATTTTGGTACAGGTAAAGGAATGGACATGCACTTGTATAAAAAATGACCAATGTTATTGTCAGGACCCCACGGCACTGCTTGCAGAAGCCTCCCGACAAAATCTGCTTGCAGCAACTCAAAAGGGTGCACGGTAGGCACACAATCATTATTCGCTGAGCAAGCCGCCAGCCTTACCACTTAGGTTGCAGCAGCACCTGTCCCACCACACACTCATGCTCACCCATGCATACTGTACACACCTCTTAAAGAGAGACCCCACTCCTGGGTCCAGAAACTAGGGTATTCCCTACATAAAGTGACCTGCCCTTTCCTCTCTTCTCAGTTGTAGCATTATCTTGTTCCAGACAGAGTGTGGTTTATTGCTCTTCTGACTGACCTTTTGGATTTTGATCCTGCCGTTTGTGAACCTTGGTGCCAGCCCCAACCTGGGAACTAATAAGACTCTACAAACTTACATTCCCTGGTACCTTCAGAATACACTGGACTCTGTGAAGAACATGTGAGGCATCTCTGGGATCACTCATCTTCTTCTTAAGGCACTGTTCAAGTAACCCCCAGTTACGTGCACCTATGACAAAATAAATCAGATTTCACACACCACAGATACAATGCTGTATGACATTGTGGCTGATGAGATGTTTCAGAAACATGTGACATCACATTTTACAAGCCTACTAATCCGAGGGGAAGAAAAGGGTTAACTAAGTATTTTATAGTCAAATACAGAGTAGAATTAATGCACTGCATGTCAAACTAATGAAAAAACAGGGCAAAGCTCCTCATCCAAAGAACATTGCTTTTAAACACCACTCATTTGTCACACTTTCCTATTTTAATATTACTTTGATGATTATATGGTATTGCCTTTTAGTTTTTAGTATACATATTTACTGTCACTGCCAGCCTAGAACACAACTGATGTCCTGACATCACTCTAGCATAGCACAATAGTTGAAGTTACAAAAAAAGGGGTATAAAATTTGAGGGTACTATATGATTTTTACATGCACAATCCAGACCTTTTAACAGCGTATTATATAAAATACAAGTACACATGATAAAACAAGATGAAAGCATGCAGAAACAAACATGAGAAAAGCCTCCAGCAACATAGGTATGAAGGTGTTCATATGTGATACCTGAGTAAATGAAGTGCAGAATGTCTGATAAACATGAACAGAAGAGAGAGTCTTTAACAATCACTCTTACTGGATAGCCAAGCGCCATATCTTCTCTACACTCAGAAAAGAGGGCACGTGCCGTTCTCAGTATGGCAGGGTCATCAATATCACTGGCAGTCTTTTCACCGAACAGCAACATGAACAAACAGCTAACACTACACAGGACAATCCTGTGTGCCTCCGACATCTGTTCTAGCTTTGTATTGTAGAATATCACATCCACACATTGGCAGCGCACCAATAAACTTTGTAAGTCGGACTCATACTGCGAGGGATCCTCCTTTAAGACTGGCATCTGTTCTGTGGGAACAAAACACAAATTAGAGGAAGAATTTGCTGCCAGACTGGGAATAACTAAGTGGCCCAGGCATTTCAGGGACATAAAGGCTGGTTATGCCTGGCCACATGTTCATATCAATACGCATGCATCCCTGTTATATAGCCAAAGAGGGGGCATGGCTCACAGTAAGGGCTTTATCAAAATTTTATATCTAACCTTGTGGCGTACGTTAAATGTTTACATGCCAATTTTAATTTTTGCAACTAAATGTTTTTTTATTATTATATATATATAACATAGTTATTTATATACACAACATTGTACGTTTACTTTTTTCTAATACTAATTCTAATATACCCCATTTTAAGCTCATAGAGCCCTCTTATTGTATAATTTGTAAACATTTGCATTTTTAAAACACAGTACATAAAGAGCAGAAAGTGGCTAAAGCTAAATAAATAAATACCAGAAAAACTAAAGTTGGACAGCTGGATGATCATCATTTTTGTTTCTCACTTTTGGCAGTCCTCTCGTTTAATATAAATGTATTTTTTGCAAACGTGTCCAGTTTAGTGTTGAATACCTTGGTATAACAAATCAATTGCATACTACTAATTTACAACATTAAAACAATTACAAGTCTATGAGTACAACAGCACAAGTAGAAAACAATTATACTATATATGGGGATAAAAATATATAGGGATAAAAACTAAAACTTGACGTGAATAATTATTGCAGAGGCAGATTCAGGGATCTTAAAGAGAAGGAAGAGTTGAGGTTTTCTGAAAGATGGGTGGCTCTATAGAAGATGGCAGCTTAACCGGCTTCCTTCTTGTGAATTGCGTGGTGGTCAGAATTCAGAGCCAGTTCATTTTCTTTTTGTGTTTCACAATGATGTGTTCAATAATTGAATTGCAGAAAGCTTGTCAAGATGGGTGTGTAGTCCAGATACTTATACTTGACCCCCATAGTCAATACCTGGCATTAGCATTTGATGCATGAGGGTTTAAGCAAGGCTTGTTTCTGTGCAATACATCCATTTAGAGATATAACTTAGCTGATACTTTAGCAATATGACGGCTAAATTGGAGGTTGAGGTCTAGTCAGATATCAATGTATTAACTGGAGAAGGTTATGGTTTGCAGGATAAAAAATATGAGGAAAGACTAGGAGATCTCAATATGTATAGCTTGGAGGAAAGAGAAGAGAGAAGTAAAAGGATTTATCAAGGCACAGGAGGGATGTTTATTTCCAAGAAGGAGAAATGTTAGAGGCCATAGTCTAAAACTAGAGGGTCAGAGGTTTGTAATGTAAGGAAGTTTTGATTTACTGAGATGTTGGTAGGTAAATGGAACAACCTCCCGTCAGTGGCATTTTTAATGGAGGGAATTCAAACATGGTATAGACATAAAGCATCCTGAATCAAGGTTTGAGTCTTTATATGAATAGTCCTTATGCAGCCAATTTATAAGACAACCATAGAAACATAGACAAGCAGCAGTAAGCTCTATGCTCTATGCCACTTAGTACATCAGGGCTGACCTTTGGAGCAGTATTTGTAGAGTGATTTAGGTAACTGGAACAGGGCAATTGCTTGTGGACACATTTTTACAGAGGATTTGACATAGAACTGGATGTATTTACTATGCTTTAACTCAACTTGTATAACTACAGGACAGATAATCATTAATGAGGAATAGAATGGGATGGGCGGTAAGTGCTACACTGAGCTTTAGCATGATTGCTGGTAGTTGAACAGTGTACTGTTATTTTCTGTCAGCAAACTATTACTTCTCTATTAACGCTAACAGACACACCATCTAGCATACATAGCCGAATGTCACCCATTTTCTGCATGCAAATTCCTAGTGAATCACGGGAGTCCTCTCTATACATTAGCTCAGTTTTCCCAGGAGTGATACATTTCTGGCAAAAAATCCAAATAAACAGAAGAGTAATTCTTTTTATAATTAAGAAAAAAAAAACCTGCAAAAGAAAAGTAAGGAAAAAAACAGTCTTACCTGGTAGATCTAATTTTGGGGCTTTAATCATACAGCATTGATTATGTTTCTTCTTTTTCTTTCCCTTCACTGTAGACTTTTGTTTAACAGACTCAAGTATAAAGTATTCCAGCTATAAATAAAAATATGAAAGAAAACACAAAAACAAAGAGTTTTAACATGAACACACTGAGACAGGTTGCAGTTTCTTCTTTATTTGGCTCCAACATCTGCTCTCCGCTTAACCCCTGGCACCTAGACCCAACTACCTGCTGGTACCTCAGCTTGGTATCACCTGTCCTGTCCAATCTCTGACGGTCATCTGCCTTGGAATCTGTCTCCTGAAGTGCTACCAGGGTTCTCCAAGCCCTGCCTCACCCTCTGTGGACCTGCTGTAAAAGACCTCTCTGCAAGAGGGTTCCAACCTGTCATTACTAATGTACGGTTTTATTTTCCATGCAGTTTTTCAGTCTACTAATGGATGAAGGGCTTTGAGGTACGTAACTACCAGCTACAGGTGATCTAACTAGACAAGATATTAGCAACATTTTGAATGATTGCAGAATTGTTAGTAGCAGGACAATGTTCTTGGTGCCAAATTTAGTTACACGTTATTATATGTATCACATTACCTGGAACACATTTAATTAACAGCAGGACCCAGGATATATTATAAATGTTGTTCTATTGTATATGAGTTGTGAATTTAGATAACCCCATTGAGTAGTACCATCAAAATGAACACATAATAGATACTGTCAGTACTATGTACTAGTGTGCAATGTATGTGTGCAATGAGTCAGGTGTAGCCCTATAGCTTTATATTGACTCAGGTAATAGAAACACAGTGCTAACGATAACAAGCTTTATATTCGAAAAATAATGTGTACACAAGGTTAGAAACAATTCACGTAAACTGATGTAACTAATCGCATACACGTACCATTCCTCCAAAGTAGTTTCCAACAAAGAAATCATTGATCTCTTGCAACTCCAGAAATGTGGCTCCCAGGTATTTAGCCAGCTGAATTCCTTCCGAAGAGGTAACAGAGGTCCCCCTGTCCGAGGAGCACAGTGGGCATGTGCAGGATGGGCCATCTAAAAACATGATTTGTTGAGAATTTACCAATGGAATTGAATCATTAGATTTTTGTTTTTACTTGTGAGATTAGTATGAATGTATTGCAACCCTATACATTAACCTTTTCATTTAATCTTTATTTTACATTAAATAGCTAGTGCACCCCAGGCCATGATTTGTTTTACTGTCCAAACTTTTTGTGAGTTGTTTCAATCATTCAGTAGTCATTTTGTACAAGTGCAGTCTCTTTATATTGTTATGTCAGGGCCAATAAAGAGTTTCACCTATAAATGCCAAATATTTCCTTGGAAATCATGAATCAAGGTGTCATTTTGTGTCAGTTGGAGTTGAGTGTTTATTTTTTCTTTTTCCCTCCTTCTCTTTTTTCTAGTGCAGAACTACGCATCTTAGACTCTTCAATCGTAAACAACGAACAAAATAATAGAATAATGGATATTATACTTCCGCCTCACCTGACAAATTCTCTACCTCTCCCTCTACTCATGTAAACATTCCACCTATTGTTTCAAAGTACAATAAAACCATGCTGAAACACGTTATTTCAAATTATCCAGCTCTGAATTTAAATGAATACATGTGCTTTCGTGGGTCATATGTAGCGTAACACAAATGAGAGAAAGGATCATCTGACATCTTGGACATCCGACAGTGATTTACTGTATGGGGTTAACAAGCCTTCCGTACAGTGAAAACATTAACCTTCTTCTATACTACTAAACTAAATTACACTATCGAAGAGTTAATGTCCCCTGATTTCTACTGATTTAAGCACTGGGCATGTAGGGTGTGTATCAGCCCTGAGAATGGACGCTACTGGGATAACCAATAGTTTGGTCATTAGAAGTTTGGTTATGATGACTCTCCGGACAAATTTGGAACCATGGGTAGCTTTGCCACATTAAGTATAATAATTTAGATCTTCTCTAGGGATAAATTCTCATGAATACTCAGACTCTAAGACGCATTGCAATATTCCATCTGAGCTGAGCTAAAGCTTCCTTTAGATTCAACATGGTCTGCATACAAGCCAATCTAGAAATGTCCATCGTAGTGATGGTTCAGACGACATTTGTTTTAGTTTCTTTTGATGTCTTTAGGTGTTTCACTAAATGAGTGCATAGGGTATGACAAACTGAAATTTATGGAGATAGACTAGCACACAATTTGGGTCTTTTCCTTTTTTCCCGAATAATTTAAAAAGGACCCAATTTGAATCAGTGGAAAAAGAACACACGTACAGTATGTATAAACATAGTTCATACTCACCGTTGTGTGCTGTACCAATTGCTGAAACAATCACAGGTACATTGGAGTTTGGGAATTTCTGCTTAATCAATGGAGCAAACTGATCCTTTATATCCAAGAATGATGCCCTATCATTCACAGAGTATTTTAATACAACAACGTCTGCTTCTCCAACTATATTGTGAGAACATTTATCACGATCAAAAACATCCTAAAGACAAATTTTAAAAAAATATAGGTAAACAAGAAGTTACAATGGCATGTTTCCTGAAGTATTTTTAAAGTTTTTTTTAGATTTTTAAATGCAACATATTAAAATGGCAACCAAGGCACAAGTTAAACAAATAACAGATAACATAAAAAATGCTATCCATGGTGAGATGCCGCTCACTGGGGTTGGTGCATCATGATACAGTGAGGGAATTCAAAAATGCCAGAAATAGGCACTCAACTATCCTGAATCTAACACAAGAACTGATTATGACTGATTAGGGCATGAGCAAAATGGGCAGACTAGATGGGCCGAATGGTTCTTTCTAGCATAGTTTATTAATGCTATGTTAACATCTAAGCAACACACACTGAATGTAGGACAGGGGTGCGATTGTGCCAGAGTTGTGCAGCTCTGTCTAGATAGAAAATACAGAATTTGATGGCAGATAAGAACTATTCGGCTCATCTAGTCTGCTTGTTTACCCTCCCCTGCTTGAAAGGCTCAATCCTAAATCTAGTCTTATGCATGAGATGGGCAAATGACAATTCAGAATATGTCTTTTAATGTGTCAAGATCTACCACTTCTGATTATCAACTTAAATTGGATCTGAAATTACTGCAGTAGCTGGCACCAGACTTGAGCTAAGATAAATTCTCGTTAATTGATTTAAATGATATTCATTCCCGTTATAGGACTTCCAAAGAGTATCGTTATTTTTCAGCACCAGGGATAATGTCTTTTACTACATAACCAATGAACCTTTGTCACTTTACGGCTAGAAAATAATTTTGGGGAACTTCTCTAACCATTAAAAACAAACAAAGATGTTGATGCATAAAATATATTTGACACTAGCAGGGGAGGTCTGATATGTCTGATGTGAGGAATTAGCGAGTGGGAAAACCAAAGGGGTAGTTAAATGGGTGACATTGTGGCCCCACACTGCTAATAAAGGAATCACTCAGCTTCTCTATTGGTGGCCTTGATTTAGTTTTAAAGTGATATCAGAGATGCACATCATGAACTACATATAATGGGCTTTTGCATGATGATTTTGTCCATGAAGTATTTGATTTTGCCCACATGTGATCACCCTCATTATATGTTTTTTTTTATCCATCAGAAATGCAAAAGTAAAATTTGTTTGAGGATTATGACATTCTATCATATTAAAAAGCCAACACTGGAAATATTTAAATACTTAACCTGCAAACAGCCCCAGTTAACAAGCTTAACAACTTAACAATCTAATACAGTGTCCATGCATTGTGGTGATTTCTGTCCACGTGGACTGTACATTAGGCAGGGCAAACTCAGCCCTTTTTCTGCTTCATTTACTAGGGTTGGTTTCCCATAATTCATATATAGCAAATATATAGAAAATACTAGTCAAAATGCTCTTTCAAACCACAGTGTAATGACTATGACCACAAAATCACACAGTAGCACTTAATCTGAAAATAAATGGGCGCATGTCTTACCCAGCTGAGACACTCATGTGCCACTATTTGGACAGTCCCAAAAACAGTGGCCCTGTAAAGCGTGAACACGGGGTGGTTGTCATCTACGAGTAATCCTGCAGCTCTTCGTCTAAGATAAAAGGAGGCCAGCTTCTCTTCTTCTTGATCCTCATATAAACTATTCCGCTCCTTGCCCAACAATACAATACAAACTGACCTAGTGAGGAACAAATAAGGACAAAAACACCAAAACTAATAAGAAATCTGTTACATACGGGCTTTTATTAAACAAGGAGCATTTTGTGTGGCAGCATTTAAAAACACATTTAATCATAAAAAAGTACATAAGATTGAGGTAGCAAGGAAAAGCTCTCTGTTAACCGATACCGGTGTATTTGCTAAATGATGCATTCTCTAATCATCAATTACTTTTCCAGAATTTTTCAATGAACGTTACAGAAGCTGCCTGAACCACTTAACAAGTTAATAACTTGTCGGGGAAAAATAATCATGCAGATCCCGAGGACAGACAGTTATCGCTTCCCATGGTACACATATAAGGTGGGTCTTCAGTACATATATGTTGCTTATTGGAAACTCCAGCCACTTTAATGCGTATGATGTCTGAGTGGTCCCTTAAAATCTTTGTTTGGTCCCACTTCCAAATGCATGGAGGCATTCTGTTGGATATTCCACACAGATTTGCCTCTTTCCGCACACCCTTGCTCCTTAGCTTGATGGAGAAACATCTCCAGCTCGCTAACGATCATGCACTCTATCCTCCACTGATACCAGTGATGTAACAAAACCTAGAGGAGCTGCAGCTTCTCCTAATGGTAAGATACTGAACCATTACAAAGTACTTACAAAGTACTTTCATATGCATTCTTTGTTAGTGGGGCTGTATGGACACACTTGGGTGTACCTGCAATGCGTAAGCATTATTACACAGGTTTATTTAATGTACAGAGCTGCAAAATGTACAGTTTGGGAAATGTGAGAAACCCACTTTAAATCTGCAAAAAGTTTTTCAGGGAACTTTGGTACCTTGGTAAGCCCTTCCTGGAATTAATTGTATGCTTGATCCGTACAAGGGGAGCTAGCAGTAGCCTAGCCCAGTTTTACTATGCAGGAACCATCCCTTGCTTACTAATATCATAGTTCACAATACTTTAAGACAGACAGGGCTCCTGGAAGGTTATAATCATACTGAGAAAGAATAATGTGGTATGTATGTTGCCCACACAAATCTTTGCATGTGATCGGCATAAAGCTATCCCTAAGGACCAAGGACTGATTACGGTCTGACTGGTTACATCATGAAAATTGGGCAGAC
The DNA here is from genome assembly GCA_009364415.1 of Spea multiplicata. Lineage (NCBI taxonomy): Eukaryota > Metazoa > Chordata > Amphibia > Anura > Pelobatidae > Spea > Spea multiplicata. The sequence goes on from VKOC01004243.1 coordinate 48,558, forward strand.
TGGATGGGCCAAATGGCTCTTATCCGCCCTCAAATCCTCTGTTTATGTGATTCTGTGCTAGCCGCAGCCATTCTGGTGGCCGGTGCTGTCTGCGCAGTGTATCCTCTAGAATTTATAGCCACGCAAACAGCATGTAGTTTATTTCTATTTGTTTCTATTATATATTGTTTATTGTTAAATACTTGCGTTTACCATATGTATCCCTGCTCTGAGAAACAAACATACCGGTACTTGAGTCATTTACAAACCAATCCGATAGATCCTGTGTTGTATACACTCCATATTCCCAACCGGATTAAAGCAGTTCTATAGAAACATTTACTATGGAGCTTTACCTTTTAACCATTACAGTCCCATGCACAATATCACTACCATAAATAACATTTCGCCTATATATAATATACATATATATATACACATATATATATAATATATACACGTATATATAATATATATACATACATACATATATATATTATATATTTATACACATATATATATTATATATAATATATAACATATATATTATATATATATACCTATGTACAAGAAAAATAACCCCTTAAGCCCACCCATCCAGTAGCTGTTATTAAAGGCTAACTGCCCCATGTGCCACTCACCCACCCAGAACGGGTGAAATGGGTTAATAGCCCGATAGCACAATGAGCAGTCACCCGGTGTAAGTCAGCATTTCGCCTGATGCCAAGCCCATAGCCAGCAGTGATGCCGTTCGCACTGACAGGCATGCCAGGCGCCTCTGCTCGGATGCCACAGCCCGGGAGCACTACCTACATTTCCTGTGGAATCTCGGTGCGCGGACCCGGAGCGGCAGGTGACGAGAGGCGGCCGCAGCTCCTGCATGCGTGGGGTTAATGTTCAGCTCCGTGTCTCAGAGCCGCTGCCCTCCGCGACGTCATGAGCTCGGCGGGGATCCTCAGTGCCTCCCCGCCGCATGTCACGGGAGGACGGCACTGCCTGTAAACAACGCGCTGTCACACAAATTCCCACTGGCGCAGCATGTTAATGAGACCCGTGTATAGAGCGGGCGGGCTCGGGCCTTCATGCTGTCGTCTGCCTTCATTACTGAGACCCCGATACGCTGCCACATAGGTTTCAGGAAAACCGTAAACACCCTTACTTTACAGGCGCACATAACAGAAAAGTGATATCATTTATTTCATTGAATTCATTAATTAAATACATATTTGATAAACGTGCAGTTGCTGTGTGCAGTATGAGGTAATAATAAAAGTATGAGGTAATAATAAAAGCACTAGCAGTGTACATACTAATATCTGCAATGCCTGTGGGTAAACCATATACTAAATAAAAGCCGTTGAGCCCCGTTAATGCGTTCTGTTGGAACCAAGGTTTGCACGGTGTAATTGTGCCCGTATTATTTGTGTGGCAGGGGTTATGAATACTCCCAATACGTTGTTCTTATCTCAAATAGGTTAGCGGGCCAATGTTTGTCTTCAAATGTGGCAAACAAGTGCCCAAGAATAATGAATTGCATAGGAGAGCCATGGGCAAGCGAGAAAGCTGTCACTCCAGTGGCGGTATTGATCCTTAAAACAGGCGTGTATTTCCAGGAAGACACGGAGACGGGACATTGAAGATTCTTGGAATTTGCACCGTGAAGCCTCAGAGATCTCACCATTGAAGTGAAAGAACTGGGGATGGGTGTTGTAGTATATGGCTCAGAACTAGTTCTAGCTGCCTACAATTTGCTGAGCCAGATAGTCGTCTACTTTATCTTGGCTTCCAAAATGGACAGGGTAAAGGGCACAGTGATGTACAAGGATCCTCACAAGGGAGGCAAAGGCGTATCTGAGATCCCTACTGTGACGGCCCCGGGTTAATCTGTGCCGTCTGTAATAGTTATTGTTTGTGATGCCTGCATTTCCCAGTGTATGTTGTTATGCTTTTGTTTTCCCCTCATGTGTTACACTGTCCATGTGCCACATGTCCTGCTTACGGACTTTAACCCCTCGTAGTCCAGACACAGCACTATTATATGGAGCTGCCCCACAGGTGGTGGGGATACGGACCAGGGGTGGTTTGGGGAGGGAGCCACCTGTAGATTCGCGGCCGACAGGACTCCCAGGGCGCAGGTTCCATAACCGTGCCGGCTACCTTGCGGCTCGTCCCGGCGGAACTTTGAACTGCTGCCACTCGGGGTCCCTGCGACCAATCACGTCGCTTTTTGGACAGAATATCCTCAGGACCCCGAGCTATCCATTGGTACCCGGGGATCGCCGCCGCTCTTTCAGGATCACCCTGATGACTGTACGGATATTGAGGGGCTCCAAATTAAGTGTGGCGCCAAACTGTCTGGGCTGGGCGGAGCTATGTGGACATGGTCTACACACTGGTGCTGTCTGGCGGTGGAGGGGTTAATCGCTGGTGTCCCGTTGGCCATGGGGCGGAAGTAGCAACGATTGGTGGGTGTACCGAGTCGGGGTACAGGTCGGTACCGTCACACCTACCATGCTAAGAGCTGTTTGCATGCAACTGTTGGCACAGGACTCTCTTTATCTCGCCTCTTTCTATTGTCCTGTGGCATCAATTCAAGTTATAAAAGTGGGATAGCTCCCTTCCACTATAGCTTGGTTCTACTTGGAACATGGACAAATTTGTGGGCAACAACTGGAGGGATCCACTCCTCATGTGATCCACAAGCTTATCAGAGCCAGGGACGCTGTGCAGATTAGTTGCTGTCTACAGTGGAGGCATATGCCTTATTGAGAGCCCTAGAGCTCGAACTTAAAGACTCTAATAAGAGTTAGTGCCTGTCATATCAGACTTTTTTTCCAGGAACACACTAATCTGCTGTGTAAAGAGCACTTTATGTCATTAATCACCAGGGGCTGAAAAGGGAGCAGGTTTCAGTCCCAAGGCTGTGGCAGGGTCATCCACAGCTTGCTGAGGGACTACTCTTTTATGGACAATAGAGGTGAAACCAGAGGGCATTAACAGCTAAACAGAAGTGGCAACATAATCTTACTAGTAACAGCAACTGGTAAATGATTACGGGGGGGGAAAACAACCACAATAATCTGTGAAATGCAGCTTAACAGGAAGAGGTCTACAGGAACACCTGTAGACACAGGTGAGTCTGAGGTTGATGAGCAAGACCATAGGGTAAATCAGAGTCACTTTAAGAAATTGGTGGTGAATCTTTCCTGGAAAGATTCCTGGTAGTTGTCAGTGGTGCACTCACCATCTCATTGTCCTAGCCAGTTGTATATATGGTAGATCTGTAAATAATGATTCTTGTTCTTTTAATGTACCTTCAAAATGCTTTCTGGAGCATTACATACTCATCTAGATGTAGCAAATGCCCCCCAAGAAATAAAGAATAAGAATAACCATAGTTGCCAACTGTCAACAGGATTTGGTAGAGCTGCACTGCACCCATGCACCATGAGGGCCAGTCTTAGTACCTGGTGACCCATGCAGCCACCTGGGGCACCATTGGGCAGATCTCAGATCTTCTAATTGGTCCAATATTAGTTGAGCAGGAGCTTGGTCCCTCCATGCCTCTGCTTCAGCTCTACCTAGCACTGTGTGCCTGGTATTGATGCAGAACTCCAGGATATTATGTCACATACTGGTGCCGAGCACTGAAGATGTGCATACCCCATGGGAGCACATGGGGTATGCACATCTTCAGTGCTCGGCACCAGCAAAGGTTTGAAGAAACAGATTTTGGGATCTTACCACAGGATTAAAGAAGGAAAAATGAGAGCCTATCAATACTATTACTGTTTTGGGCCTAAAGCGACTAGAATGATTCTCTCTAACAATCATTTAACATAGAGTCACTATTTAGTATTGTTTTCAAATGTAAAAAAGGCCAATAATTCATGGTAGTGTTGGGAGGAACTTAGTTATATAATCTGCACCATAACAACTAAGCTTAGCTAAATTAATTATGTGGGTTGGGCAGAGTGGGGAGCTTTGGGGCAGTGTGTGGCAAATTTTCAAGTAGGCATGATAGCTGTGCTCCAAAGCGTCCCTGGAATTCTTTTTCAAATTTTGGCAACTATGTATCACCTATTATATTGTTGCTATTGTTGTAAACAAATGGGCAGAGTGGGGAGCTTTGGGAGACTTTGGGGACTTGCAACCCCAAGCACACCAGGCATGAAGTCCAGCCTTAAAAATACTTGATCAGTCTGGCTGGTTTCTTCTACGTAGCTTCAGAATGTCTAAAGAAATGATCATTTTTCTTTCATCCTCAAGCCCATTAGAACCATTGAACAAGGCCTGATGCAAGTGACCATTTTGGTATGGGGAAAAAACAAACACATTTTATAATTGAATTAAATAAGTATTTATTCACATAAAATAAAACAAATAATAGAACACATATTATGCGTGGTCATGTGTTAGATGTACAACCATTCTTTTCCACTAAGGAATCATTACTGTCAAATTTCTTTGATGCATAGAAATCAGAATCATAGCAAACATCTGTGTCTGACAAAGTTACATAGATCCCTCCATTTTGGACAGTGACTTTGTGAGTCCTTTGCTTCACCCCCTTGGAGTACCACTTTTTGGCTTTATTGGGAGACTGAGGGTCGATTCCTTGATATAGACCTTCTCCAGTGGCCAATGCAATTTTATACTTGTGCCATGGACAAACAATGCAAGTCTGTCCACTGATGTCCTATTCGGGAACAAAGTTTAATGTTATGTTATTTACATAGTTTAATATTATGTTAACATTTGAATCATGTTTTGCAAACCATAAATTCAACTTTATTTGCAGCTGAGCTAAAGAAACACATTTTCAATCCAACTTCTGTTCCAAGCATGATGAAATTACACAACATGTCATGGTCATCGCAGTTGTGCAGGAATGAATGCCATTCTTAGCAGTTCACAAGATTCCTCCAGCAGCTTTCAAAACAATAGTTCAATGTTGCATTCAAGGAGAGTATATTAACCCCTTAAGGACAGAGCTGTTTTATTTTATTTTATGTGACAATGGCTGTTTAAACTCTACTCACACAAGTTATAGATTGTTTTTTTTTTCTGGACAAGAAGGGCTTTCTTTAGAAACTATTATTTTGATCATATCATCTAATTTACTATAAAAAATGTAAACAATCAAATTTTCTTTTATTCCAAAATTGTTTTACTCATCTACAGTAGCTAAGGAAAAAACCTGCAAAATAGAGTCTATTTGTCATAAGTTTACCAATGGTTTTATGGGTTATTTTTGCAAGTTGTAGGGCAATAAGTACAAGTAGCATATTGCTATTTCAAAACCAGGGGCATAAATAAAAACCACGGGGGCCCTGTGTGAAAAATTGCCCAGGGCCTCACTAGTCTGTGCCATCATTCCCCCACACAACTGGTCTGTGTCTTCTTTGCCCCTTGCCCCCTTCCAACATACAACACATTTACACAAACTAACTCATACTCACTAACACACACTCCATCTCACCCCACTTACACAATTACACATCCATGCTCACACACACATATCCGTATAGCCCACCTCCGACCCCAGTTTACCTCTCACCGCTCCTGCATCTTTGCCTCTGTTTCATCACGGGGTCACGTGACGTCACATGACCCCGATATGTTCCTGTCAAAATAGTTTAGGAAGGGCCCTTCCTACCTGGATTGGTGTCTTCCAGGTCGGAAGGGCACTTTCTAAACAATTTTGAACGGGTACGAGGAGACAGGAAGTAGTTATTACGTCAGTGTTCAAAACCATTGTTTTCAAAACTGGTCATTCTACTCCCATGCTTATGATTTTTCAGTTGATCTATACCTGCAAGGCTGGATTTGTGTGTTATTTAACTGCTCAGTACATGCAAATGCTTGCCCAGGGTCCAATCGATATTAAAGGCAACTCTGAGTAACAACACCTTCCTCTGAATAATCACCTTTAACTACAGCCTTCTGTTTGCTATCATTAAGCCATTAATCTATATGTTCAACATCTAAAACTGCAAATTACTTGTGAGGGATATGTTCACAGAGCTTTAAACATATCTACTGCAACAGGTCTATTATTTCAGTGATCCATTTAAAAAAATACATTTAAGTGAGCTTGACAAGATATATCTGCAATAAACCCAGACTTCTTTCATGAGGGACATGCAGAAGGCTGCAGGAAAGGATAAGGAAACCTCTAGTGGCATCGTGTATGAGATACATGGTTGGCATACTAGATTCACATATATGCTTAGGACTGAAGGTTTTTTGAAGCCATACTTTTAGTCTATATAGTGTATCAACATCCTAATGAATAGACCCAAAACACACCACAAGCCCCTCATCCTCCTGCAGCTCAGGATGCTTCAGTCACCTCTCTATGATACTTTCCTCTCTGAAACATGTCTAACCTCCATAAAAAAAAAAAAAAAAAACATACAACACTACAAAATAAAGATCAACTGGGAAAACTCAGAATATTTAAATCTTTGATGGATGATCACTTAAATTACTAGAGCATTTGTTTTGGAAACATCTACGACAAATCCCACAGGCACTTCAAGGGAAAATTATCTCCACAGTTCCCATACTAAGTCTTAGATTTTTTTTTTTAAATAGTAAACCTAAAAGTCACTATTACGCAAGCACACTGAACTGGCAGAGACTCAAGGTCTCACATCACTAGTTTGTTGCTAGAGATAACATGTACCATGCTGTGTTTCCAGCATGTGCAGGAAGATAAGAACGAGTGTCTTTCCCCTTCCTGCTTAACACAACCCTGTGCCAATTTCAAAGCGATTCTTTACCGGTAAGGTACATTGCAAACAATTTTGGAATTAACAAATATATGTATATTATCCTCAAAGAGTAAAGGCAGCTTGATATTTAAATACATTTAAATTTTATGGATATTTAATATCCATAATTTCCATACTAAATGAGGCAGTGAAGATCTATGAGTTTGCAAAATCTTCTATCCTGAGATTCACGTTATGGTTTCAAGCCACCAAAATACGTGTTACAGTTGAAACTGTTTTAGTGGATATAGTATAGTATTATACTATACATGGTGCCATATTTGTTTGATGATTATATATCTAGTTTCACGTGCAGTCTAAAAAACAGGAGGCATTTCAGTCTTCAATACTATAGTACAATCAATGATATTTACACACACAAACACATATGTACACACATACTGTGCTGTATTATGCATTAGGCACACTGGACATGTTCTTAAGGGGCCCTGGATCTCTAAGGCATAATCCGCCACCCTCACACTGGCAACTTAGCTGTTCAGTGTAGGCTACTGTAGCTGGGAGATGGCACAGCAGCCTCCACTGAAAGGTAAGAAGCTATGCATGCACATGTGCCTAGGGGCCCCTCAGTCATAATCTGGGACTGGTCTTTCTTCCTAATAGTCGGTCATTCTTTCCTCTGTGTTTCTGTATATTCATGTGCCTAATTATCAGGTCTTTTGTTCAGCAAATACGATAGAAGTTTACCTAAGGTTGCCTAATCTATCTCAATAAATAGACATTTAATTGCAATACTGTCAGTAGAATGCAACTTGTAAAGCCTAATACGTATGCTGGCCTGTGTGCTATAGGTAGCTTTAATGCATGCCGTTCATTAAAATAGAGCTGCATATTTAAAAAGTAGATTTTAGTAACAAACTGACCTCAATGTCGCCAAGATCCAACGGTCCCCCGGAATCTATAAACATAGAAGAAAACAAATTATAATATCATATTTCTCTGTTCATTGTTTGGTCTCTCATGTAGTCTCCTATGGCATTTATACTTACGGTAACAGCGAAGGTCCAAGGCATGGTATTTCCCATCATGATAAAATACCACAATTTCTCTGTTATTAATTCTAACTCTGATCCTCTTTATCTTCTTAAAGCGTCCCTCAGTCCCCACAAGAACCGCAGACTCATCTAGTTCTTCGGGTTTTACACTGACAGCTTGCTGTTGGCCCATATTCTGAAAGAAAAATATTACATTGGAACTATTATATTCCATTGATTGCTATAGTGATAAGACCATATTTAACACATCATTGCTTTTTAACTTACCCACGTGTGTCCAGAGGGAAGGAACTAGCATAACAGAAATACGTGTGTTCTTATAGCTACTGGACACTCCCAGCTGATAAGATGGGCAAGTACTTTAAATCTGCTTACTGGCAGCTCACCAATTTTAACTACAGATACTTGAAAACAGCCCAAAAAAATCATTTTTTAAGTGCACTATACGTTACATCTAATAAAATATTTTTTGGGGGGGTTACATAAAAAAAATATACAGAATGTAAAGGAAACTGGATACAATTATTTGGACAATTCTAAGCTGTATAACCTATAATTTACAGGACATGAACATGCCTTTGTAGCAGTTTAGTTTCAAAGGACCATTTTCTTCTAGATATAGAAACATAGAATTTGACAGCAGATAAGAACAATAAGAAGTCTGCTGTTTGATGTAAAGACTCAGACCTTAATCAGTCTTTGGTCTTAGATTCGGAACAGTTTTATGCCTAACCCATGCATTTTTTTACATTTCCTTTCTGCATTAGCATCTACCACTTCTGCTGGGAGTTTGTTCCACTTATCTACAAACCTCTCAGTAAAGTAAAACTTTCTGAGTCACATCTAAGCATCTGGCCCTCTAGTTTTAGATTATGGCTTGTTCTAACATTTCTCCCATTCTCCTGTTAAATCCCCTTAAGTATACCTACCGGTATATGCATTGTTTTGTTTGCATATGAAAACAATATTTTCAGTGTCTATAGTCAAAATAGAAAGCACTGAAATATTGTTTTGTTGATAATATGTTTGTTTGTGATAACACATCAACCTCACCCACCATTGCAATAAATGGGGTGCTTGCTAGGGTAGAGTTACATACGACAGTTTAAAAATGTGTTGGCGTTCCTGAATCTGACATTCAATACCATGACCACCATCAAGTGTAGTGTACTGGGCTCGGAAAGGTCCCCCTGCTTGGCTGCAGGGTTGCTCTGAGGGTGCATGGCACCCAGGTGCCCAGTAACTGAAGCAGCCAGTGCTAGTCGCCATTACAAACACTGATGTAACCCCCGCAGCCCCCGCCACCAGCTCTACAAAACACAAATGAAGCAGAGAGCTCAGGAGTGTCGTAGCATTTCATTGCTCTTTCATCTTCTTGTTCCTCCTTCTGTCTTCATCTGCTTATCCCGGGTAGCCACTTCATTAATCAGACCTCCATGAGCCTCCTCACACAACCTCTCCCCTGATTGCAGAAGTACTCCAAGAGGCCAGAATAATGCAGTGAAAGAGAGGTGTAGAAATGTGAGAGAGTGAGAACAGAGTGTCAGAGTGTGAGGAAGTGAGAGCGTGAGTGACAACAAATTCGTTTCTAAATGGAAAAAGCCCTGAAAAGGCAGGAAACGTAATTCATTGTCTGAAAAACAAAACGTTTGTCCAAATCATTTTTGGTCCGTTTGTGTGTCAGTGTGTGTGTTAGTACATGCTGCTGGATGATGTGTACATGTATTTAAGCGTAAGATGCTGTCAGTGTGTATATCATTATGTTGTGTTAGAGTGTGTATTGGCACTAGCATGGGGTTAGAAGTAGTGCTGTGTCTGTAGTAGGTATTTTGTTTTAGCGTGTCTGCATATTGGAGGGTCAGTTGTGAGCCTAGGAGAAGAACAAAAAATGTTTATGTGGGTGTGTGTAAGTGTACAGTGTTAGAGTGACGGTCTGGGGTCAGGGAGACGGCCCAACACCTAATGACTCCTCTGGTGCCCTGCACTGTATGAGGAAACTCACGGGGGGGGGCAGAAACCTGGCAGGGGAAATAGTTTTCTCACACCGTGCATGGGTGCCACAGCAGTGAACTGCAGGACCGCGTTAGCTGGCTGTCAGGCCAACCCCCAGACCAGTGATCTGCAAGAGAGGAAAGGGGGTGTGGGAGAGTGAATGGGTGAATGAATGATTCAGGGGGGGCAGAAATGGGACAGGCAGGCTGCTTCAGGGGCAGGGCAGGCTGTGTTAGGGCAGCGGCCTACCGCGTGAAAGTCTGGCTTACCGTGGTTATGCTGCACTACCGTCAATGTCTGGCTCAGTATATAATAATGGGAGTTATGCTGTACCAAATTTGTTCAGTAAATGTTATTTATTTAAACTTATTTAATTTATTTATAAGTTAATTTATTTTTCACATTTTCACATACAGGCTCCGCCTCGGGTGCTAAATACTCTAGGTACACCCCCGACTAAAGTGCTATGAAGTAACAAAACTATTTAGACATCTGGGACTACACTCAACATCAAAGAACTAAGAAACTCAATTACATCATCAGTCTAAAAACAAAGAAATTGATAACTAAAATTGCACATTAGATTAGAATTATACTATTATAATATAGTATAATATTTTCCACATGTGCAGGTGCAGCTCAAATCAAGTCAATGCTTATACAAGATGACACATAAGAAAAATGGGGCACTTATGCAAAAAGGAAAAAAAACAAAAACACAATAGCATAGATGCCAAGCAATATGAAAAAATCCACTTGTCTAAGCACTTATCCAGAAATCTGTCAGAAATATTGTTACAGCTTTTGGAAGTTAAACAATAAACAATTCATACTTGCTTCTGATGTGTGCAAGAACACCCAAAGTCAATTAACTATATATTATATATATATATATATTATTGGAAAAAACCCCTTAGAATAAAAAAGTGTTCTAATAAGTAGTAAAGGGATGCTGAAAGTAATTTCATCTGGAAAACAAAGTGCTGAATAGCATGTGTTTACCCTTCTATGGTCTGTGAAAAGCCTACAAACTTCTAGATATCTTTTTTCCATTTCAAAAAATCCGCCTAATATGTATTCATTTAACATGAACTAAATTTCTGCATATATCATTAAATCACTTAGTTTAAACTTGATATTAGACAGGCAGTTGAATTGCAAAGCATGCTTTTTCCACTATTAACACTTAGTACTGTTTAAACAAGTCATAGAATCAACTCCAGGAAACCTTCCGTTAATAAAAACGAAGGCCCGCAACTCTTGTTTGTGTGTCAAGACTATTATTCCACCAGTTAAGAAATGCAACATTGATCATAGGGAATTGTAGCCATCATACCATTTGATAAAAAAAAAAGTTAAAAAATATTTTTTTAAAAAAAATTAACATTTCACAAATATCACCATGTGCTGCACATAAGTGTATCAAGAGCAGACACTGCAGAGATTTGCATGGTCTGAAAAAGTGTTATAGTGAAAACTAACTGTATACCATTTAACCCCTTCCGTACCGATGACGTACCTGGTACTTCCTGGTTGGGTGTCACCCACAGACCGGGACGTAGCAGGTATGTCATCGATGATGCGCGATCCAGCGTCACTATGGAGGTCACCAGCGATCTGTAGCAGCCACTCCCCCTCAATTCCGTGCACGTCATCGCATGCATGTGTAAAAAAGCAAAATAGGTCTTGATTTGTGTTCTGTAACACCCCCAGCGATACCCCACACGCACAGATAAGTCATGTTTCTCAAACGTTGTGGAGTCAAAACTGGAACATGTGCATTTCAATTTTTTTCAGATTACCTTTTTTAATTTATTATTTTTTTTTAAATAATATATATCAATACAGGCCAAGATGCACCACCTGTCACACCAGGTAAATGCCAAGTGGACCGTCAGCGCCACACACTCACCGAATCAGCTGCTGCAGTTTAAGTTTGCTCACGGTATCAGCCTCTACCATATTTATGGCTATGGTTTCAAAAGATAGCTCTACTTGTCCAGAAAAAAAAGACAATATATTATATGCTTGAAAGAAAAATATGGTTGAACCATCCTTTTTAGTTTCATACAAAGCAGACTTATATGGTAAAGCTAGATAATTAACTGATTATTTTTGCACATTTTAACTATAAACTACTTATAGCAAAAATTAATCGTGTGAGGAGCTCTGCATGCAAGATACCTTCACACATTTCATACTATTGAACTACAAGTTTGCTAGCCAAAGGAGAGTGCCTACAATCTTAAATTAAAGAAGATAATACACTTTAAACCATTCAAACATATTATCTAAAGTTAGTCATTTTAAAACCTATTAAAAGTATTGCTGCAACTTTTTAATAATGAACATTGTGGTTTGTAATTGTAGGTTGATAAGTGCTGCCTCTTAGTGCTCAGTTTAAGAATGCAACTAATATGTAAAAGACAATGTATCTGTAGCTTTTTTAACATGGTATGATTGTGTCACAAACTGACTTCTCTATGTCAAGTAATCATGCTGGATATACAGAACTGATAGATACTCAGGGCAAGTCCCAGGGTTTCTGGCACACTAGACAAACAATGTCTCAGATGCCCCTCTCCTGCATGCACTTGCTTGCTAAACTAGTAGTTCGAGTTCAGCAGCTGGACCAACAAGTTTACTGCCAATCACACTAAATTTCCCAGAGTCTGAACTTGAGCTTCAAATGAATGACTGGACATTGTTTCCTAAGGCTAGGTTTCCACTTGGGTTTTTTTTGCTAAAAACGCCTATAAAAACGCCAATAGCGCCACCTGGCGTTTTTTTTGTGAAAAACGCTGCAGCCAGATGTTAGCTGTAATTCAATAGGAAATCGCAAAATGCCATTTCCACTTGGCGTTTTTCTGTTTGGCGTTTTTTCAGTCCTCTTTGGCGTTTTTCTGCTTTTTTGGGCTCTGTGGCAGTTTTTCAAAATCGCAGCATGTTGACACTCTGGCGTTTTTTGCAAGAAATCTTGGCTTTTTTTCTCCAATAGAAGTCTATGGGAGAGAAAAAACGCCATGAAAAAGCCATGTGGGTTTATTGCCTTGGCGTTTTTTATGGCGTTTTTTCCACAGTTACAATGCAGAGGATGGACCCAGTATCTGTGTGTCCTACGAGAAATAGGCTGAAAACAAACAGTTTCACACAAAACAAAGTCCTGGACTGGTTCATATTGAATTTTACACCATTTGGAACAAACATGCCATTACAAACAAACATACGCGAACCGGATCCTGCGTGCCAAAAGCAACAGCAAACAATTTGCACCATCATTTGGGGCCAATCTTCCCAGAGGAGCAGACATTCGAAATAAAGCATGCCTTACAAACCACAGAAAAGAGACAAAAGGGTCTACCAAGTAAATGACATCAGGAGGGGCAGATACTTGCCATTTATCCTAATCCCTTTTAGCTGGGTGAAACTTCTAACTTGTAAAGGCTGGAAAAACTGCCTAAGGTCAAAAAAAGCAATTTCCACAGAAAGGCTAAAACGCCAGAAAAAACTGCAGAAAAAACGCCAAAACGCAGGTAAATGCAGTGGCAGTTTTCTTGGCAGTTTTCTTGGCAGTTTTCCTGGCGTTTTTCATCAAGAAAAAAACGCCGGACAAAAACCCAAGTGGAAACCTAGCCTAATAGCCCTTCAAATACTTTCCCAGCCACAGAAGTTAAGTTCACAGGGACATAATTTCCAGGCAAAGAGTTTGAACCCTTTTTCATACCTTTCAACATTTAAAAATGTGAAAGAGGGACACTTTTTTTTTTAAATCTCAACAATACGAGCAATTGCACTTTAAAATGTCGCGCTTGCATCGCCACTTAAAACACGCTTCATTTTTCTCAGCACAGTCATGCATATTAAAAATAACCAACACATTGAATTGAATTCCCATAAGGCTCAGTCAGACATACTACTTCCATGATGCTGTCTGAGCGTCATGGGAAGTGCAGCAACAGTAAAGCTGCAGATGCTAGCTGTGCACTAAAATTCCTATGATTCTCAGCCAGCCAGGTGTCCACCATAATGCTGGCTGAGCATCATTGGAAGAGTAGTCCATAGCAGCAGAGATTTTGTTTTTATTAAAAAAGGCTAATGTTAGCCTCTGTC